>JACXGJ010008943.1:0-25603 GCA_016801105.1 Esox niger
TTAGTTTATCATCTTTAACATGGCTATAAATGACAGACTTTGTCATTTCAGAGATTTTAGACAGACAGACTTTGTCATTTCAAAGATTTTAGACACAAGACAGACTTCGCTACTGAAGTAGTGACAAAGAAAGTACACCATCTGGAAAGTTGTGATCTTCAATTTAACATTATTGACGGATTAAGGTAACTTATAAGTACAACTTCCAAGCCCAACCCTAGCTTCAATAGCTGCTGTTGTCCCCTTTGGCAGAAATAATGCATTTCTTAATAAGTTTTTCTTGTATATGTCTCTCAGCCTCTGTCGGGAATTTTTGCCAGTGGTCTGGATTTTTTTCCATTTGTAGATGATCTGTTGGACTGTAGAGTGATGTACTTCCATTTGCTTAGATATGGTTTTGTATTGTAAACCAACTTCCACACTCATGGGCATAAATAATCATTCTCCAGAGGGCCTTGAATAGGTTTTTATGTTTTTGGACTGATGTGTAACAACACACCAATATGGTTCTTACCAAATCAGACCTGGTTTATAATCGTAATAGAAGGCAGAACCCTCCCAAATTACTCCGTAATCATTTTTGGATAATTTGGGCACACTAACATTTTACGCATAGGAAACATGTTTCTGTTTTTTTTTTACATATATGTTTTTAAAGTTTTAAGCATGTAATTTGTTGAATTGGGTTACCTTTATCAATGATTGTGGTCGAAATATAGCTTTAAATATTGATGTGGCCCAACATTTACGATGAAATATCCATGTATCCTGACTTTTTCACATTACTCATTACTACACAAATAGACAGTGCTAAAATTGTGGATGCTAGGTTGAGTTGTGTTCTAACTGCATATTTCTTGTCCTTTATTTGCAAACTACTCATGTGCAAGGAAATTCGCAAGAAAATCTGCAAGAAAATCCTATTTAAATGTACTATGTACCAAACCATTTTGAAAGGTTGACCCAGATGTCACACCTTGGCCCCTTTATTTATTGAAAGACCCATATACATGTCCTAATATTGAAATGTCCTTATGTCCTCATCTCTTTCCGTTGCTCCTACTCTCTCTCTCTCTCTCTCTCTCTCTCTCTCTCTCTCTCTCTCTCTCTCTCTCTCTCTCTCTCTCTCTCTCTCTCTCTCTCTCTCTCTCTCTCTCTCTCTCTCTTTCCCTCTCTCTCAGTGCCCCTTATTTATATTAGCTGCAAACCAAGTTTAACTGTAGCCTACATTCCAGCTAGGTGAGATAGGCTTGGCGAAGAGGGGAACTGAATATTTCAAAGCTTACAACAAAAAGTCAACTATCGATGTCCAGTTAACATGCAGACAGAACTCTTGGCGTAGTACAGAAAATTTTTGCAACAAAGGTAACGATGCTGTATTTATGTGGCTGAGCTCAGAGGTCCCTGCTAGTATGTGTTTCAATAAGGTTTTACTGTAATACAAGCACAATGTGAATCCAATTACCAAAAAGCTTATGGTCGGTCGGCACTACAAACACTGTTTCCTGGCCTCTCCAATACAACTATTTATTTCACTACGCGTTTGATAAATAACAAATGTGTTTACGGCTGCTAGTGTGGACTGAGGTAATATTTGCCCTGAGAAATACTCAATCCATCAACTAATTCTCTGTTGTCTTCGAGCATCTCTCTCTACATTGGGAGCTGAGTGGCGGTTCAATGATGAATAAACATGTGAGTAATTTCATGGTTGAATTAGGAGCTTAAAACAACAGCAACGAAAAATGCTTCGGCACACATTCCACCTGTTTCCTAATGAGAAAACGCTGGTCTCAGGCTGTTATTTTGTTTGTATTGTCTAGTTTTTTCGAGTTCTGATAATATCTCAACTAAAGTTTTTGGCAATTGGGTAAGAACTGTTTTTTTAAGAGCACTTGCCAAGTAAACAAATCCTTAGAACATAACATTACAATCACCACTGTAGAATTATGGTACTGTATTAAATGGGTCTTCAGATATTGAGCGTGCACACTATCCTACTGTATATGTACATTGGCTAGAGCTTGTTTTCAGATCTACATTTGGCAACTTAACCATTAACCTATTGGAGAAAATTGGTTACAACTGCAGTGATGTGAAAATATGTACACCCCAGGGAAGTTTATATTTCAACCACATTCACTGATAAAGGTAATCCAATTTAACAAATGACACAAACATTTCTTAAACTTGGAAACCCTGTATGTGTTTAAAACAGAAATGCTATTTCATAATGCAGAAAAATTCAATTAAATGGCAAAAATGAAAATCAGGGGCACCAAAACAGGTGCAAATAATCAGAAAATGATTACTGATTAACTAAAGAGGGTCCATTCTTACATAAAAATTTGAAACTTTTTCTGATTTGGTCTTAACCATGTAGGTGTGTGGTTACAAATCATCCCAAGAACAAAAGACCTATCCAAGGTCTTCTGAACAAAGATTACAAAGTATAATCTAAGCAATTGAAAGTACATAATTCCACTGTATGACCTATCATCTACATATTAAGAAAATTCCAGGTAACTGACAATCTACATAGGACACGTCGTCCCACCAAATTCAGCCCAAGAGTTGACCAAAAGATTGCAACAGAATTCCCTAAGAACCTCAGGGTAACATCAAGCAAGGCTCTCTTGCCACAATTAATGTTAAAGTGTATGAGTCAACTGTCAGACAGAGACTGTACAAACGAGGCCTACATGGGTGGTAAAAAAAGCAGCCTCTGCTCTCAAAACATAATTTCAAGACACAACGGACATTTGCCAGACAACACCTGCATAAATATCAAAACTTCGGGAACAAAGTACTCTGGACAGATGAGTCAAAGGTAGAGTTGTTTAGCTGCGATGCAACGGCCATGTTTGTATGAAGGAAATACTGCCTTGAACAGAAGAAGCTCATACAAACCATGAAGCATAGAGGCATTCACATTATGGTTTGGGGTTGCATTGCTGCCTGGCCAACTAGCCATTGAGCCAATTCCATATTGTACCAGAGAATTCTTGAAGAGAATGTGAGGCAATCCGTCAACAAGCTGAAGCTGAACCGAACATGAATCTTGCAAAAGGACAGTGATCCAAAACACACATGCAAGCTAGAACAGAATAGCTGAAAAATAAGAAATGTAGAGTTAGGAAAGGCTAACTCTACATATTATCTGCTGTACGGGTACTTGACAGGGCCAGAGCATGGAAGAAATCCCCGGAACATGACACAGCTGAAGCAGCACTGTAAAGAAAAGTGGGCAAACATTCCTACTAATTGATATAAGAGACTGAGAGACATTTATATCTGTCAATAGTATTGAGGTAAAGATTGCATATCTGTATGTCAAAATATGTAAAGGAAAAAGAAAAAAAAAAACTTTCCAAGAAATTATCTTTACTATACTCAAACTGGCAATTCACTCACCATGACGTCATGAAATGTTCTACCGTTTGCGCGACTACTGTGGCTGAGTGGGTGCACTTTATTGACCCCAAACCTAAATCAAATTACCCCAAAGATCAGGTTATCAGCTCTGCTTGCTTCACTTGCCAATCTGCTCTAGAGTGGTGTAATCTCCTGTCCGTGGACCAATCATCCCCCGCTAAATCACCATGGAATCCACATGAAAGCAAGGCATGCAGACATGAGAAGGTGCAGCACGCCACAGCACTAAGATTGGAACAATACGGTTCTCCACTGCGGGTGTTGGAGAACCCAGCTGTGCCAAACTACTTTTTCTCTCAGACTTCTTCATCTCTCTTCCTCGAACGCTCAATAAAAATTGAATTTCCCCGATATCTATCAGGTAAAGCCGGTTCTGTTTTCACAAGAGAACCCTGTGAAGAATTACACTAGCACTGAACCACCTTACAATCGGTAACCGGAACGCTATCCAATCAAGATCTTTGATGTGGGGCCAGGGAGATTTGATTGCAAGTTTATGAGGCTTGTACTCTGTAAATATCTATAGCTCATATAATAGGATATCACTACTGGACTGTTCAATCTGAATGTCAGAAAGTCCGTTTCAAGAGATGCGTGATGGAAGTAATCTATCTCCTGAATAGACCCGCTCTAGGTTAGGTCATTTAATGTTTAAGGGGTTACCAGAGAACAGATGATTCTCAGTAGAAAAGAAGAAACTCACTTGTTTTGTCTCCATCTGCATCAATGTGTAAGCTATGCAACTGGTTCCATAAGGAAGTGGCTGTCCAGCTCTTTTTGGTCCGGACAAAGACAAGGAAACAACAATAGGAAACCACCTGGACAGGCAAATTGCTGCATCTTTCAATGCAGTGAAATTTGTCCTATGAGTTACATGGGGAAAGAGTATTGGCATCTGTTGCCAAACTTGTGTGAATGATGCCATCCTGTGGACTCATAACATCTTGACAGACCTCAACGGAGAATACTTGTGACATCTGACCATTGGTTTAAACATTTGGCCAGAAAGGAGCTAACTTTTCTTATAGGTCAACTAATTTCTTATAGGTTACTAATTGGTTTTTCGCCACCTTCCCCTGGTTGTTTAGGTGTGAGAGGGGGAACCAATTTCTAGGAAATACCAAAAACCTGCAGACACTTGGCCCTCCGTGAAACTGTTTGGACACCCCTGATCTAAGCGTCATCCTTTACTCGGGTAGATTTCCAAAATTAAAATACAACGCAATACTCCAGTCACAATAAAAGCTTCAGACACTCAATGAGAATTGTAACATGGCACATATACCCTAGCAAAGACCGCTATGCTATCAGATCTGCAAGCTTTGTCAGAAAAAAATTATATTTAACAATATACTTCCATTCCTTTTGGCTCTGTCAGTATGTTTGTGAAAAAGATGTAGGCCAAGCGCTTCATGAAAGTCATTGTTAATCTTCATTTTCAAGGTGATGACTACAGTTCCCTTCAACACAATACCACAATGAATGTAAGTCCACATGTCAAAAGAAAAATGATCACCCCACCGAGGATTCTAACTCAGACCACAAGTGATGAAAACATTTCTAGAATTTGGCATCTACTTTTGTGGACTAATTATCCTGACACATGTCACATGGTGATGTATTTTATTTGACAATCAGAATAAGCTGAGGGAGTTGTGGAAAGGTTGCTTTAGTGTTGGATCATGTCTAACTACGTCGACAATTGTATTAATTAGCTGATAAGGTGTAACTTACCAGACACCATTATTTGCACAGGTGGTTGTCCTTAAAAACACGGCAACATGTTTTCAGGTCTAAACTAATGTTTTTTAGTTAGTTATCTTCAGTCGATTCATTCTTTTTGAATTACTCATTGTTTTTTTTATCACTTTTTACTGACTAAAGATTAATGATTTGTTTTTGTTTATTCAGTGATTTATTTAATTCTGATTTATCATTCGGCTAGCAGCAATGAGTCCGACAACAGGATCACTGGCTGATTCATTAAGGGTCTGGGGGCTCATTGCTTCCATCAATGTCTGTCAGCTTGATGACCACTGGTTATAACAGATGAGGCTGCAGGCAGCATTAGAGAAGTAAAATACATGATAATTGGACACAGCAAGCAAGATTTTATGCCTTTTGATTTTAGAAAAAAACACTTATTGATTAAGTATAGTAGGCACAGCTTTGTAGAACTAAATCTGTGCAGTACATTGCACGCAGTATTTACTCCACAGTTTATCAATGTTACCAGCTCATCAACCTTGCAGCTGTTTGGCAATGGAACTGCAGTTCACTCTAATCTGTTTGCAACCTTAAATAGACAAAATGTATAAAAAAACAATTTTGCCTAGTAGTCACATTTACATTTTCAGATTTAGATTGTCAATCCTGAGTGTTCTGGAGATTACTCACAGAAAATTAATATTATCCAAACATTTGTTCTTTTCACTAAACAACAAAAAATATCAGAGTCAATAAAAAGAGTCAAACATGCCATTACTAATGGTAATGTTATTGTTTGTTCTACTTATGAAACTAAGGAGAATAAATAACTGTAGTAAAATAAATAAAGCATGTATCTTGTGATGTCTCTATTTGATTTCTGTCTAATTTGTAATTGTTTATGATAAATAAAATATTTGAAAACAAAATTCCCTCTAGAAATATTTTACTTACTAAAATAAATATTTCCAAGATCTTCTTTTCCAATGAACCTATTTAACACTGATCATAAGTGATGCTGTATTTATGAGCTACACTACTTATATAACAACTACTTATATCACATTTAAGCAACATTTACTCACCCCCTCTGCCCCCAGAGAGAACAGCAGAGTTCTCATGCAACAGTACGAACATAACTGTCTGGCTAGTAGCCAGGTATGAGACACTACAGAATTCACACACACACACACACACACACACACACACACACACAGACCACACAGCACAGTGGGAGGGCTGTCTGTGTCACAGTTGTGCTTGCTGAGGGAGGTGTGTATTGTATGTTACTACGGCATCTAGCTGTTAAAGAGGTGTGAGGGCGGATGCGGACAGCAATAAAATCTTAGACGGTCACTGTAACCGACTTCTTGCTGGGATCTTACTCCTGTGAAACTGGACCCAGATTTCAGCTCTTAACAAGCTTTTACCTGAGGTTGTCTACAAACTATTAATTCAGAAAAAACATTAAAAAGCAGATAGGGTTGATGTTTGTATCGAAATTAGATTTGCATCAGAATTAGAGTGGTGACTATGCCCGAATCATCCATATGTTTCATTTATATTTGGAAATGGTCAAGTTTTTAACAGTTTTTTCTTCATCCATCTCTTTAATTCCTGATGTAAAGGAAACAAAAGGGAGTGAAGAAAAAAGTGAATGGCTAGAAGTTTAGGAGATTCCAGTTTATGTTCATCTTCCACATCCATTACTCGCAATCCACTGCCACACATGACATCATGGAAAAGTGAGGAGAGGGTGAGGAGGGACAGGAGTGGGCTCGAGGAGTAGTGAAATGGGAAGGGACTGTATTTCTTTCACCGTCTGTTTCTTTCGTTGGTTTGTTTCACAGGGAGGATACACAATTCTAAAAATACCCATTTATATCACTGGATTCCTCGAATACTTTCATCTTTAGGCCCTTGTGATGCCAGTGGCATTTAAGCTGGTTTGATTAGGGCTGTGAAGTCGAAAAGCAGAGCGTACAGATATTTCAACGCAGATTAATCATCAGGTGGCTTTAATAAAATGTTCAAACAATCTTGTTTTATCTGGCGCAGGGAGGAACTTGGCAGGGAGCTGTTGTACATACTTACCGATTTACCAGGTATGTTTGTTGGCAGAAAAATCTAAGTGATTTTATTTAAAGAGGCCTGTATGTAATTTGTTACTAAATAAAATAAGCTAAATCACTTTTGTTCATGTATTGACGGCAATCTTAATATGATTTGTTATCTTGAGTGATTGATTCTGCCAATCCCATTTATCCACTGATAACTTTTCAGGTGAATCCACAGGCAGCTAAATGTGATAAATTGCGATCAGAATATTTATTTTATGGCTTTCTATGTACATGCAGCATGTCACAAAAGTGAGTACACACCTCACATTTTTGTAAATATTCGATTATATCATTAATGTGACAACACTGAAGAAATGACACTTAGCTACAATGTAAAGTAGTCAGTGTACAGCTTGTATAACAGTGTAAATTTGCTGTCCCCTCAAAATAACTCAACACACAGCCATTAATGTCGAAACCGCTGGCAACAAAAGTGAGCAGACCCCTAGGTGAAAATGTCCAAATTGGGCCCAATTAGCCATTTTCCCTCCCTGGTGTCATGTGACCCATTAGTGTTACAAAGTCTCAGATGTGAATGAGGAGCAGATGTGTCCTATTTGGTGTCATCACTCTCACACTCCTGCATACTGGTCACTGGAAGTTCAACATGGCACCTCATGGCATAGAACTCTCTGAGGATCTGAAAAAAAAGAATTATTGCCCTCCATAAAGATGGCCTAGGCTATAAGAAGATTGCCAAGACCCTGAAACTGAGCTGCCGCATGGTGGCAAAGACCGTATAGCGGTTTAACAGGACAGGTTCCAGTCAGAACTGGCCTCACTATGGTCGACCAATGGAGAGTGCACATGCTCAGCGTCATATCCAGAGGTTGTCTTTGGGAAATAGACATACGAGTGCTGCCAGCATTGCTGCAGACGTTGAAGGGGTGGGGGGTCAGCATTTCAGGGCACAGACCATAAGCCGCACACTGCATCAAATTGGTCTGCATGGCTGTTGTCCCAGAAGGAAGCCTCTTCTAAAGATGATGCACAAGAAAGCCTGCAAACGGTTTGCTGAAGACTAGCAGACTAAGGACATGGATTACTGGAACCATGTCCTGTGGTCTGATGAGACCAAGATTTAGATGGTGTCAAGCGTGTGTGGCGGCAACCAGGTGAGGAGTGCAAAGACAGGTGTGTCTTGCCTACAGTCAAGCATGGTAATGGTCTGGGGCTGCATGAGTGCTGTCGGCACTGAGGAGAAACAGTTAATTGAGGGAACCATTAATGCCAACATGTTCTTTGACATACTGAAGCAGAGCATAATCCTATCAATTCAGAGACTGGGCCGCAGTGCAGTATTCCAACATGACAATGACCCCAAACACACCTCCAAGACGACCACTGCCTTGCTAAAGAATCTGTGGGTAAAAGTGATGGACCGGCCAAGCATGTCTCCAGACCTAAACCCTATTGAGCATCTGTGGGGCATCTTCAAATGGAAGGTGGGGGATTGCAAGGTCTCTAACATCTACCAGCTCCATGATGTCCTCATGGAGTAGTGGAAGAGGACTGGAACATGCAACATGGGAAGCTCGGGTGGAACTCCATGGAAAATGATGGTGGCCACACAAAATATTGACACTTTGGGCCCAATTTGGACATTTTCACTCAAGGGTGTACTCACTTTTGTTGCCAGCGGTTTAGACATTAATGGCTGTGTGTTGAGTTATTTTGAGCGGACAGCAAATTTACGCTGTTAAACAAGCTGCACACTCACTACTTTACATTGTAGCTAAGTGTAATTTCTTGAGTGTTGTCACATAAATTATACAATAAGATATTTACAGAAATGTGAGGGGTGTACTCACTTTTGTGAGATACTGTATATATAGTACTACATAGAAGTACATAAAAAAGCTCAACATGTGTACATTAGAAACAAATATAAAAAGCACAACATGTAAAAAGCAGAGAAAGGCAGAGGAAAAAAAGAACATTAAAAAAGTAATTTGTGTTTGTGTGTGTAGTAATGGATGTTGTGTCTTTTCACAATGCCTGCTTTTGTCTCAACTGTTTCTTGAATACTGTATTGCTGATTGGTTGAGATACTTGATTTGGAAACTGACACCATGTTGTCATGGCTCTATATATTACTGTGCATTTCCTCTTCCCAGAAAACTTAAACCAATTTCTCTTTTTTTAAACAACAGTTATCCAGTATGCCTTACAATAGAGACTGCATCAATGTTTCATACTGGTCTCCCGTGGAAATCCAACCCACAGCCCAGGCATTGCATGCACCATGCTCTAACTACTGAGACACAGACACACTCATAAAAATCTGACTAACACAGTGGTAAATTGTAAAGTGAATCATCCTGTTTCATAGGGTATTGCCTACAGGTGTGTCCAAAAACCTTTAGTCATCACCACTGCAATAGACCGCTAGGACCTGCCCACAAGTGAAAACAATGGAAGCGAATCTATTAGCTTCATGAAGGATCTAGGTGAAGTGTTGGCTTTCTTATTTTTCACTCATGGGACCAGATGTACCAACCAATACATCCTAGTAAGATCCATGGTGCTGATGAGTGGGGCATAGAATAAGCCTTAGATTTCATGTCAATATCTTGCCATCACATCTAGCTTCAGCACTAAGATTTTTTTTTTCATATGCTAATATCTGCCTCAGTAGCTTGACTGCCTCCCTGATCTCCTTTCCAATGGCCTGATGGCCTCTAGATTGATGCCCTTTCAGCAGCTAAATCAGGGTAGAATCCACTGGGGTGTCAATTTGATGACAAATAGGAAATATGGCAACAACTGATCCCTTAAAGTTCCTTTAATGTTGGTCAATTACTTTATAGAGCATGCTCATTGATGTTTTGTTCAATTGTTCCACAAGTCCATCAGTCTCAGTGACTGTGCAAACACAAGTACAGAATTGCTTCAGCTTCAGGAGTCTCTATACATCTTGCCTGATCCATGACATAAATGGGTCCCCGCGGGATTAAGAGTTTCTTCGCAATCCCTACTCAACTGAATTAATCAATGCGTTTATAGTTCTTAGGGGGATGTAGTTGGTTGGGCCTCTGAGTAGTTGGTTGGGCAGTCAAGGATGACCTCAATGTAATAGTTTTCTTTGGTGGAAACCAGGGGCCTTACCAAGTTTATTGCAATCATTCTCTGTAACAAAGATACAGAGAAGACCTAGAGGACCCTTGTCTTCTATGCCCACAGTTGAGCTCCAAGGATCTGTGAGTGGGCTAGCAGTAACACTGTGGGGACACACTTCGTAGCAGACAAAGCAGTTAATCATGAAGCAAGGAGATCTCAGCTTGCCCCAGGGATCAACTTATTACCACTTCTGTTACCTGACTTTTCACCTGGGTGAGATTGAGTTCCTCTAGTTGGGCTGTTCTTAAGAGTTGAGAATGTGTGGACCCACTCTTTGGCCTTCTGACTCTCAAGCATGGTTTCTTCAACTGCTGGGGGCATCCTTGGGGTATGGACTGCTTTTTTCAGAGACCCACAGTATTCCCCCTGATTCTCTCTCAGACCTTCTGTTTGCATAACACCCATAATCAATGATCTTCATGGCCACATCCTCCACCAGTGGAACAGACATTCAGGAAAAACAAACAGGTGACAATAACTTACTCCAAGGAACAGACCCAGGTCTCCAGGGAACCAACCAGTATCTCAAGGGAACAGACCTAGATCTCCAGGGAACAGGTCCAAATCTCCAGGGACCTGGTTAAAGTCTCCAGGGAACAGGTCTCGGTCTCCATGGAACTGCTCCAGTTCTTCAGAGAACAAGTCCATGTCTCAGAGAACTGGTCAGTCTCCCAGGAACTGGTCCAGTCCTCCAAGGAACAGGTCCAGTTCTCTAGGGAATAGGTCCAGGTCTTCAGGGAACAGGTCCAGATCTCCAGTGAACAGGACCAAGTCTTCAGTGAACAGGTCCAGGACATTTATTCTGAACAAGGCAATATATCTTGCAGCAGTGCATGATAACAAATCAAACTAAAACACTATCCTAGCTGCTCACAGAGCCCCTGTCTCATAATTCTGGTCCCTGTCTGAGAATGGACAGTTTTTCCCTTTACATATGTGAGTTCAAACAAAACACTAGACTAATTTCCCCTCACTCATGCTGACCCGTTAGGCCTGTAGGGTCCTATGAGTCCTGTTCCAGTTGGGTCAGGTTGGGTATTCCTCTCAGAGCTAGAGTTCATCCTGTCTGGTCTTGCTCCAGAGAAAAGAAACAGGATACCCAATACATCTGGAGAGGTCAGGTTCAATATTCACCAGTAAGGCTCAGTCAGGTGTGTTCAATAAGACTAGTACCCTTCGTGGACTTGGCTTCTCCAGGAGCCTGCGATCAGCCACGTATCGTCCCTCACACACCCACCCTTTTACTTGGATTCATATGTCTTTCTGTAGATATACACAAAGCACTTTACATTGTATTGGCGAGACAGATCACACGGTATGCTTCCATGAGGTGTGATGATGGGCAAAGGTACACCTACAGTATTTCAGTGTCAATATTTGATGTGTGTCGAAAACAGGGTGGGGGGTGACAATCTCGAAAACCACTAGTGACAATCTCCCTCAATTAGTAGCAATCTCCCTCAAAGAGGGAGAAGACAAGCAATGTTTTGAATTCTCCTTTCCCCGGAGGGGAGTAGGGAGACGGCTTTAAAATGTAAATTTAAAACAGAAATGACTTTATAGTACTGGGCTTTAACGAACATGATGTATGAGTCAGGGTGTGTTCCATCTCTAATGAATGTGTTTAGTGGAAAGACAAGGGAATGTGTCACTTCGGCAATTAGCATCTTTACACACTTGTTCTGCATAATGTCATACAGTTGGTAGATACACCAGCCTTCCAGGTTTTTCAGATAAAGGACTATAGTTCTTCTGACTGTCCTGAAAGTGGCTCGGACCTGACTTGGCGAACCAAACTGGGGCAGTGTTGGGTTTTTGTACTAGTAAAATGGCTGTTCCAGATTATGTGATTTATATTACACACTACCCCAGCAGTCTTTCTCAGTGCAAGTTCCAATTGCTGGATACCCTCACACTTGTTTGGATTCCGATAGGAATTAAATGACACTTTGTAAGACAATATTCAGGTTGATTCAACTTACAATTCAACAGCAACCAGCCGGAAATGGAAAATCTCATCTTGTTGTGCATATTTAGACTCACCATTTTTGTTCCCATTGACCGAGGGCTGTTTCCTGGTGGAGAGGTTGCTAGGGACTTTCCTGTCATCATCCTCTTTAGTGTTTAGATGACTTTGCCTGTTCACCTTACTTGGGGCAGACAGGCCAGTTGCTTTTACTGCATTCATGTCCCACAATGCAATGTTGTGTTCCCTTCTGGACTCCTTTACTGGGGGTCACCCCCAAATCAGTTCCCCTGTCAGAGAGAGAGCGAGAGAGAGAGAGAGAGAGAGAGAGAGAGAGAGAGAGAGAGAGAGAGAGAGAGAGCACAAATGCTGTCACTCAATAGCTGATGTATACAAGGCCACATACCACTGCCACAGCATCTGTCCAGTTCAGGTTCAAAATAACTATTAGTCAATTAAAATCCAACTGATCTCACAATATGAGACATACATCTACTGTTCATGCCACTGATACACTTACCACATCAAGCCATCACAATTTTAGGAAGGTAGAAAGCTTAGTGTTTTGGACGCTACAGCATTTATAAACAATGTTCAGAACAATACTAGAACTACATTACAGTATGGAGTGTACGGTCATTTCAACATCATCATGATCTTTTGAGTGCTGTGCTCCTGTGATGAGATGAATGACTACCAACATCAGGGAAGTAGCATATGCCGATTTCTCCAGTTTCAACTGTGCAGAGTTCAGTCTTCTCGAAAATCTGCCTATTATAGACAACACAGCAATTAAGTGACAAGTAAAGGAAGGCTGTCCCTGCTCTTTGTGTACCTTTAGGTTCAGATGGTAGACTGACTGATATCTGCACACCGACTAGGTCTACATAATCTCATATAGTCTGAAATAATATTACCTGCTGCAAATGAAGCATTGTGTGGAGTAAAATGATAGGCTAAAGGACTGCAAAAAATATGATTTATTTTCTACATCATTTTAAGAGAATGCTATGCATAGTCAGGGACAGTTGGTAAAGGGGCTATCTGTGTCTGCGTCATAAAACCTGACATTATTTCAACCACATAAAATATGCATCTGAGCCGTGCTGAAATATTATCAGAAACATGTTGGATTGTTTTCATAGCTTTTCATTTCCTTAAAACCAGTCTAACTGATCGTTCTTGTTATTGCTGTTTCTCGCTAGCTAAGCGGCTTTCCTTCACAAGAAGCCTGGATGAAACAGACCGATGTCAACCGATGTCAACTACAAGCATTCATTCTAAAGATTTACGACATTATACTGGCATGCAAGGATTTATTTATTCCACTGTTTCTACAGTAATGGGTAAATTATTATATTATGGAATAAAAATTATGTGACGTAGTTGTAGCAAGAATTACATCAACTTTGATTGGTATTGTTTTTCTAATGGCTTAAAATACTATAACGAATGTTTCAACTTCATTCAGACTGAAAAAAACCTATTTTCAAAATAGTTTTAGGATAATTGAAATAGTGAATTTATATATTTTTGTATGTGCTTGTACATCTGCTTTATCTCAGCGACGTAGTCGCTGATGAAGAAAATGGACTGGACGTGTCAAACTACTTTGCTACGAGTGAGGTTAACTTTGCAGACGTTACACTTATGTCTGAGGGCTAACGTGTCATTGATCATGTGAAATGCTAAACATTTGGGAGATGCTACGGTGTAGTGGCAGCTTTGGTCTGTTTATTATGTTTATTATGTTAGTTTGTGATGTTTCAACAATACAACATTTTGTATTGTCTTTGGTTTAAAATCCACCTGAGCCTTCTGAGACTCGAGGCCACAGGGTGACCAGCATGTTATATGCGTCTCTTTGATTACAGAGCTCATGCCGACAGACACCTCCTGCTTCTCTTGCTATCCAATCTCCAACATCACAGCAGCCTACTTCTGAATTTACAGAATTTACAAAAAGCAGACCCTCTTCCCCCTCCGTGCAAATATTAAACACACCACAGTCTCCAGATTCAGTAGCTTTGAGAGCCCCCACAACGTGTCGAGGTGACAAACGAGGCCCCTCACCCTCGTCCATAGACAAGCCAAGTCTTCTATGCTGCTCTGTCTGGGCCCGGTACATCATGCTTCACTGAGGGGCCACACAGGGCACCATAAACATACATCTGTGTTTTCTTTAATAAGCCCTGTTTGGAGGAGCACTCCAGTGCTTAGAGGACAATCATTCCCTCTTATGTCACGCCTCATAAAAATAGCAGTGTTATCAAAAAGCTAGGCTATGACGGAAGGCCAGCCCTGTTACATAGCGTTTCGTAACTAGAGGCCAGGCCAAGTTTGGAGGGAGAAAACTGTAAAGATCTGGAGAATAATGAAATGATGGGTTCAAAAACAAAACAAAAGTGTTGATTTATAATGAACACCTATCAGAAAGGAATGAGACAGGTGTAATGCTTGGTTCAGCTTCCCTGCCAATAACACTTTATAAGTTCACACAAAGAAATCCTTTCCAAACTTTTTAACAATACTGCAAATAAATGATTCAAATAAACTTTTACAAACCTGCACACTTTTATGAACTTTAACAACTTATAGACATATTCATGGTATTACACATTTTCTTTACATATACGTAACTGACCATTTGCTTCACAAGTCAGAATTAGTGACTTGTGAAATAACGCCAATCTTTTGCTGGGACTTGACCATACAACCCTGTGCAAGAGGAGAGAGCCCATCGGAAACAGAATTATCTGTGTTGTAAGAAAGATACAGTATCTCCTCCCAAAGATATGTGTAGTGTAGGTTGAGCAGAAAAAAGGGGGCTTGTATACAGCACATAAACACAATCTAGGGGGAAACAATAACAAAGCCTAGCATTTACCTCAGAAACAAGACAACACTTACTGTAAATCACCCTCCATAAAACAGCAGAACAGAAAACATGCCTCTATGCACTCCTCCTTTAATGAGGTCTTAACTGATGGGCAGGAGGTTGAAAGCCCACCCATCACCATTGACCAACGGAGCACACTCTGGCCATATTATATCACAGAGACAGCCAAGCCAAGGCCAGAGTGGGACATGGTAGATATGGACAAAATGGATATGAATGGAATGGTGTACTATGTGGCCTACATTGCCCAGCTGTAGAATGAAGACTACCGAAGAACAGAGACATCTCCTCAATCCATAGATTTCAGGGGTACAGTCAATAAAGAAACGTAATTCCTGAACGGACATTTCGGACAATTCTGTTTGGAACACCACTACAGACATCAAGCCATTATGGTCAGAAGTGTGTAGCACAGTCTGACTAAGTGGCCAAAGCCACATAACTATGAAGATAAAGTAAAGGAAAATGTCTGCATCTTAAGAGTAATATTATATGGTGATGGTATATGGCTCCTTAGAGTGACCAGGGATCTGAGAGGATCAGGAGAAATAAATGTGGCTGGCATTTATTGAGTTTTCCCTCGACTATACAGCTCTGGAAAAAATTAAGCGACCACTGCAACTTTTTCTTTCCTTTCCAAATCAGTCAAAAAGGAAAGTTTGGAGTGAGGAACAGATGGGTTAAAATCAAGAGAGGACATCTCTTATTTTGACATATTGGGGAACAATATGTAATTTCAGTTACATTTACATTTTCAGCGGGTGCAATGGCTATTTAAAATATATAATGCCTAGAAGGATTAGTTACAGTTCATTTGTTTTCAATATTGGTTTCTGTGTTATCTGAGCATTGAGTTTAAAAACTGCTAGTTATTTTTCAACGTTACCAGAATTTCACTTAATAAGAGACATTTTACAGCAACTTGTAATTTATACTTGGATAACCAAAAAAAGAAAGATACCTTTGCCATGAATTGTTTGCAGACTGTATCTGACAGGTACCTGCGAGGCATGTTGGCAACAAAGCCAACATCTGAAGCTGACCTAGTGATGATTTCAGTTTGTGGGTTTTATGTCTTAACGGCTGTCCAACAGCTGGTAATGTGGAGCAGCTCATTAAACAAGATAATGTTTTATACTTTTGTTGTTTTCATTTGATTTAATTATTTCATACATTCACATCATTAGGCCACACAGAGAGACAGAGATTATTTCAGATAATATGAAATAACCAAAAGCCCAATACAGGTCTTTTGATTAAATAAATCATAATTGTGACACGTAATGCAAATATATTTGTGAGGTCAAACTCAACAAACACAAATGCCCACATTTAGGCATACTGTATGTTGTGTATGACATGAATTCATCTCAATTAGCCAAGGTGTTCAAAGTGTGGTCTTTCCTATAATGATCTCCTGGTTGATCTTGGAGGTTTACACCTAATATATCTACCAAATCATATCTAATAGGCTCTTCTCATATACAAATGATTATTCCTGTTGTTTCTCCCTTAAATGTTGTCTTTTCTTTTGTCTTTGTTTTGATTCTGTCAAACTCTCCCTGTTTTCTTTTTTCTTCCTTTCCACTATTGGACCACCAGCTGAGCTGAGGGCTGGACTGATTTACGTCTGTGTGCTTTTCATGGCCTGTCTTATTTATGTTGGGGTTATGCCAGGACTTCCACCACTGATTGGGAATTTACTGAGGAAATAATACAGGGATTCTCTGCTGACGTTAATTGGGATATTGTTTCTTATCATATTTTAACAGAGTTGCTGATAGTTGCTGGCACAAGCACCCTGAAATACTGTATTTGGAGAAAAGTTTTGCCTTCTCCTTTGGATGCAAAGCTGAAATAAATAGAATTTAGTAACAGACTTTCTCATTCTTTTCTGTGCCAGAGACTGGCAAAACATTTGTGTTTTTTTTCAGTTGGGGGACTTGAACAATTTCCTTTTTACCACAGAATAATATCAGGGAGGCCTGTCGATTTGGTCAGTTTTGTTGCGTGCAGATGTGTATGTCACCCAATCAGTCAATCAAACTTATTATATGTTCTACATAAATCAAAAGTTATCATTATGTGTTTCTACAGATACCAAGGCAAATACACTAAAGATTAAGAAACAACAAGTACTAGATGCGGAGTGGCTCAAAGAAAACTCTCAAGTAGGTTAAGACCCTAGGAAAAAACATAGAAATATGGATGAAGGATGCACCTTACCATACAGACACGGAATTAACTAAATTCCATTGTCAAAAATTAACATATACAAAAACATTCCAATCAACCCTAAGTTTGTGATATGATGGTCACATTTTTATATATGGGGATCAGTTTGACGTAAAGCAATCACATTTCACTCACATGGTCAGGGATTTTTGTCTCTCTAACCCACTATCAGAGACTTGTACATAATTAATGTTTCTACAACCGTAACGTAACAAGAAACCAGGTTCAGCCGGCCAGTAATAGAAAGTGTTGCCCTATCAAGATTTGAACCTGACTCACCCAAATGGAAGGCTGTGTCATTAACCACTACACTATAGGGCTGTACATTTGACGGGTGTCAGAACAGCCTTGTGTCAACACTGAACAAATCTTCTTGTAACAGCTAATTGGCCATTTGTGAATGATATTGATACAGACAAACTAACTAACGTTTCTTACTAAGTTTACCTACACAACAAATAGCGTCTATGAACTGTATGGTGTTTGCCACTGGCTGTTTTAACAGCGTATTAGCCAGTAATAGGCTTTACCAGTATCTACTAACTTACTGGTATAGTCATAAGAATTGAGCAATTGCAAGCGGATCTACCAAAGCTATTAATTTTATGGCATAAGAACGTTATTTTTCTTTCAAGGCAAAACAACATACTTTTTTCTTCATTCGTGAATGACATTAATACAATAACTATCAACAAAGGTGACGAAAACTACCTTTTTCATCAAGTGAAAAATAATAGGGGAATGTACCAGAAATAGTCGCAATACTCTATAACCGTGAACGTTTAGTCTATACGGAATTATTCATAATGGGTACTTCGCTTTGTCAGTGAGGAGATACGAACGCGGGACCTATAGTTTCAGGTCTGCATCTCTAACCACGGTACTCAGTCAGTCAGTCAGTCACTCACTCAGTGAGAGACATTCACTCTTCTTGGCCAGCTCCGCTTACGCGGTCCGGCAAAATACACACCAAAATAATCAGTTACCCGAAAATTCTGAAGAATTTAGGCCTACAGTTTTTAGTGCCTGAAATTTAGCGAAGCAATACATGGACTGAGACAAATTCATTCCAAACAGAAGGACTGTGTCAAGTGGGGTATGCAGTCATCCTCCAAAAACACCTAATGGCCTGCTTTTTTAAATTCTGGTCAATGTTTGTGGCATTCCCCTATTTAAAATAGGCACCAGTGGAGTGAGTTGCATTGAGTATTAATCTCATTAAATCACATGGGGTTGATTCTCAGAGTTTTCTCTTGCTGTTACACTATGTCTAACATGTCCTAATGCTTCCTGCTGGGCATTCCATATAGCTAATGAAGTAGAAGAGAGAGCAGCCTGAATCCAGCAGCATGATAGGTAATCTTAGATTGAAGTTTGAACCTGTATCACTGAGTTCTGACATACACTGTTGCAAACATTACTCTTCTTATTTTAATAAATTGTAACGTATTTCTCTGGCTTTACCTTTACACAGTGCCCCCTGGCAAGAAGAAGGCAGGCTAAAATTCCAAACCTTGATCCTAAACTGTAAAAACCTTTGTTAGCAGCCAACCTTGTCATAGTCTGTGGTTTGTGTAATAGATGACTACAACCTCAGCCCTTTCAAGTACTGGAGAGAAAGAGAGAGTATGTTAAAAAAGGTGGTGTTTCAGGATTTGTTTGAAAGTAAATACTGTAGACTCTGGACTAATGAAATGGTACCGGTTCTATGTACTCTGCGCTTTGCCGCTTGGACAAGTTGTTATAAAATGATTTTTTTAACAGAGGATTTGGCAAGATTTCGAACTTTTGCCATTCTATACTAAACAATGGCATGGGCCATATTGAAAATATTTACTTAATTCTCCAAAGTGACTTATGGCAACACTGGCCACTAAACAGAGTGTCGTGAGTGTTATGGCGTCAGGTGCCACGGACTGTATAAATACCGCCTGTACACTTGTTTATAGGAAAAGCCCATCTGGTTTTGGCTAACACAGGCAGCCCGCTCTGGTGACCCCTCAGTTTGTTCAAATGGAAAATATAACAGGAGTGTTTGCTAAGCAGGGATTGCAGCTATAGCAGTCAACTGTCAAGTGACAGACAAGACAATGTTGTAAAATACTGCAGACTCCAGATCTGAAAACCCAACCTCTCCTAACCAGTAAACACACTGACTGGAGGCAGTTGAAGAACTATCAAGGAAAAATAACATTTTGTCAAAATTTTGAGGGAGGTTATAAATGATTGTGGTTGTAGAACAGCCTCCAAACCTTTCAGGCATGTGAGCTACTTTAGAAATGTTTTGTGCTACTCTTATTATTTTTATATGAATCCAAGGATCACTGTTCCAGAACTATAGTGTAATCTTGGGGTTCTCACATCTTACAATTAGCAGCTGGATGCCACTTCCAAGTCAGAAAGAAAGTTTGCATACTCTGGCAGAAATAGTGAAAGTTTGACATTGATTTTGAAAATATGGCTGATCATTTCTTTTATTTAAGAATAATGATCATATGAAGCAATTTATTATCACATACTGTAGTTCTTTGGCTTCTTTTTAAATCATAATGAGAACAGAAATCACCCAAATTGCCCTGAGCAAAAGTGTATATACCCTTGAATATTTAGCCATGTTACAGACACACAAGGTGAAACACACAGGTGAAAATGTCAATTTAAGGTCAATTTCCTACACCTGAGGCTTTTTAAATTGCAATTAGTGTCTGTGTATAAATAGTCAATGAGTTTGCTAGCTCTCATGTTGATGCACTGATCAGGCAAGATACTGAGCCATGGAAAAGGACTGTCAAAAGACCTGCTTAACAAGGTAATGGATATGAAAATATATCCAAAGCCTTGCAAATGCCAGTCAGTACTCTTCAATCACTAATTAAGAAGTGGAAAACTCAGGGATCTCTTGAAACCAAGCAAATGTCAGGTACACCAAAAAAGATTTCAGACAAAACTGCCAGAAGAATTGTTCAGGATACAAAGAAGAACCCACAGGTAACCCCAGGAGAAATACAGGCTTCTCTGGTTGTTTCAAGGAGCACAACACAATGATACTTGAACAAAAAAAGAGCTACATGGTCGGGTTGCCAGAAAGAAGCCTTTACTGCGCCAATGCAACAAAAAAGCCCAGTTACAATATGCCTTGACACACCTCACAGCTTCTGGTACAATGTAATTTGGAGTGACAAGACCAAAAAAGAGCTATATGGTCACAACCATACGTGCTATGTTTGGAGAGGGGTCAACAAGGCCTATAGTGTTATCAGAAAATCCTGTAAGACAATTAGCATTCTTCTGCACGAAAGCTGTGCATGGGATGCTCTTGGACATTCCAGCATGATTATGAACCTAAGTACAAGGCCAAGTTGACCCTCCAGTGGTTACAATAGAAAAAGCTGAAGCTTTTGGAGTGGCCATCACAGTCTCCTGACCTTAATATCATCAAGCCACTCTGGGAAGATCTCAAACGTGCGGTTCACACAAGACGACCAAAGACTTTGCATGACCTGGAGGCATTTTGTCAAGTCAAATGGGCAGCTATACCACCTGAAAGAATTTGTGGCCTCATAGAAAAAAAATATAAAAGACTGCATGCTGTAATTGATGCTAAAGGGGACAATACCCAGTATTAAGAACTAAGGGTATGCAGATTTTTTAACAGGGGTCAGTTAATTATTTTATTTTGTTTTATGATTCCTCCCCGCTGTTAGTTGAATGTGAATCCTATAAGAAATAAAAGACACGTGTTTTGCCTGCTCGCTCATGTGTTCTATACAAATGGTATATATATTACCAATTCTCCAAGGATATGCAAACTTTTTAGCACAACTGTACATATGTTGAGGTAAAATGGGGAAAGAAAACGATTTGACCATGCACACCGTTAGCAAGTTGGCTACAAGGAGACTACATACAAGAATTAGTGTCTATTAACCACTGTAACATATGGTGGTGGATTATTGATGCTTTGGGACTGTTTTGCTGCAAGTTGTCCAGTGGATCTCTAGAACAATGGCATAATGAAGTCTATTAATTAAAAGGATATTGCATCCCAAAACCTGGTTGACTCTGCCAGGAGATTTAAATGTGGCTGTGTATTACCTTTCAACAAGACAATGACCTCAAAAAATGCATCACAATCAACACAGAAGTGGCTGCAGGATCACAACATCAATGACTTACAATGGAATTGAAGAGTCCACAAGCGGCAACCTAAGACTATCTAGGACTTTCAGAAATGCTGCTTTAGTCCAAGATTTGTGCAAAACTTAACAGGAAGAGGCCCACTGCAGTTCTCTCCTCTAGGGGAGGCTTCAGAAGGGTCTCAGTGCTGTCATCCACTCCAGGGGGATGCTTCTGAAGAGGCTCAGTGCTGTCCTCCATTCCAGTGGAGGCTTCAGAAGGGTCTCAGTGCTGTCATCCACTCCAGGGGGATGCTTCTGAAGAGGCTCGGTGCTGTCATCCACTCCAGGGGGATGCTTCTGAAGAGGCTCGGTGCTGTCATCCCCTCCAGGGGAGGCTTCAGAAGGGTTTCAGTGCAGTCATCCACTCCAGGGGGATGCTTCTGAAGAGGCTCAGTGCTGTCCTCCATTCCAGTGGACGCTTCAGAAGAGGCCCAGTGCTGTCATCCACTCAAGGGGGAGACATCTGAAGAGGTTCAGTGCTGTCATCCACACGAGGGAGGATTCTGAAGAGGCTCAGTGCTGTCATCCACACGAAGGAGGATTCTGAAGAGGCTCAGTGCTGTCATCCACACGAAGGAATGCTTCACAAAATATTGATTGTAGGGCACTTGATACTTTGGAAACACATTTTGCAAAAACAATATTACGTCTAAAATGTGTGATAGAGAATTGAATGCATTGTAATGAAAATGCACTCCCTTCTTTTGAAGACCAAAACATGACTCATTGTTTCTGGGGGTTTTTGCAAACACTTTTGTTCAATTTCATTTTGAGTGCCTACACTTCTTGAGTTGAGTGTATTGTTAGGTTTGGCATTTGAAGCCAATAACGGTTAGGGAGATGTAGGGAAGGTTAAAATTTAGTTGACTGGATAGTAACTTGTTGGCTAGCACTTGTGAGATTTGTTTAATGCAGTTTGCTGTGGAATGTGAAAATTACATTAAAATAAAAAATTATTTCCCAACTAAGTTACTCATCAATTGCCATGTTAGAGACCCCTGTAATAAATAATAATAATAATGTTAACGTAGGTGATGACTGTAAAAGTAGACCAAATATGTCTACTGATTGTTTCAACAATATCTAGCTATGAAGGAAGAGACTTAGCTGAATTAAAGATGTTGAGAGAAAAAGCCTTCAACATTTTATTGTAGGTCTCTTGTAGGTTTTAGCATGCCACGATATTGGACTGGGATGGAAATATAAGATAATATTTTCTGAAATAAATGTGGGTTTTCTCTAAAATTCTGATTCAGATCATTCATACTGTATGTTGATTGACTGACATGTACAAACTGTATCCATTCTGTAAATCACTTCTTATTGATGAACTTTGAGCAAATAAACAAATGTATCACAACTATCTTTGTGTCCAATCCACAACAGCACAAGCTTTCCATTTTCCCTCCTCCTAAATCTCAGTCTTATTCAAGGTCTTTCAACAAAGGATTATTAAGCGTATTCATTTGGAAAGATATTAAACAAACTGCGCTTTTTTGTTAACTTTTACCTTTTTTTATGACCAATGGTGGTTTAGTCTAGTTGGCTCCTAAAAGGCAGTGTGTGACAGCTGATACATACACACCTCTGCTTTAACTTATGGCAGATTACAAATGTAAACTGCTAGGGAGAGTTCATACAGGTCAAATGTTTTAAATAAACAGGCACAGCGTGGAAAAAATAACTGTTTAGGTGTATATCAGTAGAGAGAACATCTTTGTCACTATCTATACTAACTCAAAAGCAGTCTGTGGGGAACTAGAGGCACAGCTAGAACACTGCTTTGAAAGATAACTGACAACGAAAACAAAATCAAACACAAAAATCTAAACCAAAGCCTTTTTGTCATAATTTAAAAAGCTGAACTTTCAATAATTCGCAGTCAACTGTCAAAATGGTTTTGCCACCTGTTTTAAAAAGTGGATGAGTATGTGTCTGTGATGGACATGACAAGAGGCCGCAATAAGGACGTTACTACAAGTGTCCAAGTGCAGTCCAGAATGTCTGGGATCTATCTAAAAATGCAGCTGCAGCTTCTTGTATCTCCTCCTTCAACACTGTTTAGCCCTACAGGCTTCATAGGAATCAATCACCACAGGAATTGGGCCCAGGGTGTTTCATCAACACAGCACAACGACACAGTTGAACGTTTCCCAAGCCAGGTCCACTTACGCGTGAATTCAACAGAAAATAACTGGAATACTCTTCACTAAGAGCTTGCGTCTGTCTGGCCACAAACGCCAAGAAAGATTAAGATATCGGAGAAAAGAGGATTCACTTATACTTTACAGTTCACCAGATGTAGGCCGAGTGTTATGACAAATATACTAACCATGAATCCATCAACTAGGCCCCTCTAAAAAATACTGAGTACATCAAAGACTTTGGACATCTGATTGGATATATGAAACGAATACACCACAACATCACCAATTCCTTTTGTATGGATTCTATGTGGTTTCAATGTTCTATATTATGGCATTTTGTGGGATTATGTGTATTTATAAAGCTGCTTCTAAGATGTTTGAAATCTTTTTGGCTTAAATGAGATTTACAAGTCCCTGTTATCTGCCCTTTCTGAAGTAGACTAATCACTCACTGAAGTACGTGATGTCAAAGTATCAATACAACAATTTTGACCCCCTGACCAAATTCCAAAATCTAGTATCATACATGAAATCTGTGTCAAGTAGTAACCACAAACTTCAATAAATATTATCTTAAATTTGAAAGACTCCTTTAAGCCTCACTTGCCCCAAAAACATCTGAGATGTACTGTGCATTCTACATCAAGTGCCTTTAACACAATACAAGCAGCACACGTTCCAGTGCTGTGAGCTCAAGAAGCAGGCGACTCAGTGAGGTCAGACTTCTGGAGCTACTCCTCTTAAATCCACTGATAGACTACGTCTTGTATTTACTTCCAGCATGTCATCCAGCCCCAGACAGCAAGACGTTACACACACACACACACACACACACACACACACACACACACACACACACACACAGAGACACACACACACACACACACACACACACACAGTCCCTAGACATGTCTTCAGTACATCAGATTGGTTAAACTGTGTCTCAGTGAGGTGTACAGAGTGCTGTTTGACATGTTTTAATGAAATGCCCTGAGGGATGTTCTCTAGCCTCATAGTCTCTCCCAGCTTCTGCTCATGTCATGTATAACAACAGAGTCATTTCAACACAGTCAACTTAAAACAGTCAGCTTAACACATTCATATTTAACATAGTCATGCATGACAACATTGTCAGTATAACACAGTCAGGATACTAGTCAGTATAACAACACAGTCAGCATAACATCACAGTCAGTATAACATCACAGTCAGTATAACATCACAATCAGTAAACATCACAGTCAGTAAACATCACAGTCAGTATAACATCACAGTAAGGATAATACAGTCAGTATAACAACACAGTCAGTATAACACAGTCAGGATAACACAGTCAGGACAACACAGTCAATATAACACAGTCAGGATAACAACTCAGTCAGGATAACAACACAGTCAGGATAACAACACAGTCAGTATAACACAGTCAGGATAACACAGTCAGGACAACACAGTCAGTATAACACAGTCAGGATAACAACTCAGTCAGGATAACAACACAGTCAGGATAACAACACAGTCAGGATAACACAGTCACTTCAACACAGTCAGTATAAAAACAGTCAAGAAAACATATTCAGCATACCACAGTCAGCCTAACACAGTCAGGAAAACACAGTCACCACATCCCACCACATCACACCACATCCCATCAAACCACATCACACCACATCACACCACATCACACCACATCAAACCACATCACACCACATCACACCACATCACACCACATCCCATCAAACCACATCACACATCACACCACACCACATCACGTCACACCACATCACACCACATCC
>JACXGJ010008944.1:0-25585 GCA_016801105.1 Esox niger
CTTATTGGAGGGTATTTGGCTGGGTTTGACCCTAGGCCGCCTCCCTTGTATTATAAGTACTGTGGAACTTCCTGTATTCTTTGGAGAAGCACAGAGAGAGGGAACTAACATCAATGTCTCATGCTGAATAAAATGGCTCTCCCCTGACTTTGGTTGCATAACTTTTGTTCTTGAACATCATCAGAACAGGAAGCTAACACTACTGTAGCTCAGATTGCTGAAAACATTAATGCTGATACTGATAGAAAGGTGTCAGAACACACAATGCATTGCAGTTTGTTGCGTATTGGTGCTGTGTAGTCACAGACCCATCAGGGTACCCATGCTGACCCCTGTCCACTGCCGAAACCGCCTACAATGGACACGTGAGCATCAGAACTGGACAACTGAGCAAAGGAAGAAGGTGGCCTGGTCTGACATTTTCTTTTACATCACATGGATGGCCGGGTGCGTGTGTGTGGCTTACCTGGAGAACACATGGCACCAGGATGCCCTATGGGATATAGGCAAGCCGGCAGATTGCTTTGGGCATTGTTACGCTGGGAAACTTTGGGTCCTGCCATTCATGTGAATGTTACTTTGACACGTACCACCTACCTAAGGATTGTTGCGGACCATGTGCACCCTCCCATGGCAATGGTACACCCTCATGGCATTGGCCTCTTTCAGCAGGATAATGCTCCCTGCCACTAAGCAAAAATGGTTCAGGATTGGTTTGAGGAAAACAGCAACAAGTTCAAGGTGTTCACTTGACATCTAAATTCTCCTGATCTCAATCCAATTGAGCATCTCTGAGATGTGTTGGACAAACAGGTCCAAACCATGGAGGTCCCACATCATAACTTCCCCGACTTAAAGGATCTGCTGCTAATGTCTTGGTGCCAGATATCACAGAACCCTTTTTGAGATCTTGTGCCTCGACGGGTCAAGGCTGTTTTGGCAGCCAAAGCGGGACCTACACAATATTAGGCAGCTGGTCATAATGTTTCGTTTATGATCATTCTTCTGTTGCTGGCTGATGACCCGTATCCATGCTCTTAACTTACATTGTCTTTTGAGAAATCTAGCTTCTAGTGAAAAATCAGGCATCAGCAGCATAGTTGGAATTTTTTTCCTCTGAGGCTGCAGCCAAGGCCAAATTGTCACAAGAGATTTGTAAGTTCTGGCTTTGAGGAGAAAAATTGTGGATAATTCAATAGCTTAACAGCATGTTATATAAAAAAATATTTTTTTTATCAACCTACTAACTCTGTGTCCCCAAAACTAGCTAATGTCGATAGCAGCTCTAGGCTTTGCATAAGTTGAATGGAACTATTTAAAAAATAAGAAACAATGAAAACAGTAATAGAAATTATAAGAATTGAAATTAACTCGCTGCTTAGCTGTCTAAATTAAATAGATAGAATTTTTGGGAAGTCGGACATTGTTTCTAGCCATCATTAGCTACTTTTTTTCTTGGCCAGCCGTCCCAGTTAAAAACATTACTTAGTGTTGATAGCCATATGTTGGTTAGGGAAGGATATCATTTTAATCTATTCTGGCCAGCAGTCCTAGCTACCTTTAGGGAGGGAATGGGAGTTTTGTCCCTTCGTTTTTGCAATGACCAAAGTGCCTTTCCTTCAACAACAGGTGTGCAACACAACTTTCCCGGAATGATTACATATGTACCAATGACTTATGCGTTACAAATTATAGTTTAATCCCTGCCTCCGTGGACAGTTCTGTCAGAGAAATGTGCCTTTTTTGGTTGGTGACACTTGTCCATGGTGGTGAAATTTCTATGTAATATGTTTGATAGTAAGATTTAACATGCTATTTATATGTATTAAATACAGCTTTGTGTGTTAGTTACTCAGAAAAACTGTGACAGTAAGTGGTTTTGGACATGCTGAAACAAGGAGACTTGCACATCCAGGACCTGCTATCCTCTTGGAGCATGGGACTAATGAAAACACTCAGGTCGATAGACAACTAATTGGCATAATGCAGCCTCCATTACAGATGTATTAACATAGGTCATCACTCATGAATATTATATAATGTCTCTCAATCAGTTTTCTTCTGTCGTTTCTCTATAGCTCATGTATGTTGCGGCTCTTGGTCAAGTTTAATGACTGTTTGAATACCCAGACAAATTACCCATATAGCCTCATCACAAGGCAAGTCATAAGGTTAATATATGTAATGTATGCATTTTATCTCTGTATTTAAAATGTTTTCTTGTGATGACAGTCTCTTCACAATCATTCCCATCCAATATGTATTTTGTTACCCATGACCAACCCTGAACACTGGTGCACTGCCTTTCACTGAAAAATAAAGCCCTGTGCTTCAGATGGGAAGCTCAACATGGAGCTTTTGTAGGGAGCCATCTAATTAGTCCTCTTGCTACGGATTTGCTGTAATTCAAGATCTCGGCCCACCTGGTGATGAACTCAAGGAACTTGTCACTTTAGTACCTGGAAGGCCTGAAGCTTTATATTATTCCTACAGATGTGGAACTTGTAAGTTGTGTTGGATCTGATAGACAAATTAAGGGTGGCATTCACATAATAAATGAGAAGTTATATCAGGTTTCAAACAAGGTCATATTACCCAGTAGGTGGACTGTTCTGATCTTGTGCTGTGACAGATTTAATTTCTGAAATTGTTACTTTTCAGGGTATCAACGTGAGATAAAAAGTCTTGACTATGAATTCACTTATTCTTAGACACACAGTGCTGCAGTAGTTTTGTAATACGGTAGAATGTATCTTTATCTACCATCCACTATAATTGAATTTAGACTGTTCCAAGCATGTCCAATTTTTCAACCTGTGCAGTAGTAAACTTTACATATCCTCACAAAAATATCAACATATCCTAAAATTAAAAATTGAAGGAACAATAAGTTGCAACTGCTAATCAAAGATGAGGTACCATACAATCATAATATGGCAACTAGTGCCATGTGTTAACTAAATATATAGTTGTATGAATGTATATAATTGTATTGATTTACTGTTTAACTGGTTCCTGTGTAGCCAACTTTGTTAGAGCTTTTTGGTTGTGTTTCTAATTCCCATAGGGATATCAGAAATATTTATTTACTTGTTTGCATTTGATTAGTGCTTCTGTTATTGAACATTTTGTAACGCCAGTTCGTGGAATTCTTTAATAAAATTATATTATTATTATTAATGTCTCATGAGCACTTGTTCTGGGTTGTTGATTGCATGAGTTAGGACATCATTTCAATGTTTTGAAAATCTAAACTCAAACAGAAACATTCAGTAGTTATATCTATGATAAGCACCTGTGATCTCCCTGGTTAATAGTACACATTATTAAAAGATGTTAACATTTCAGTTTGTCTCGACAGAGCATGCTTAATTCGCTGCCTTATGCATGCATTCCTTTGTGCGCACAGTCTGTTGGAGACAACAGCACATATTTTTAACTGACTACATTAAAAGGTAATACTATTAAATACTTCAACACATATTGCATGAAGACAATTTTTTCCTGAATTCTGACATTTCATATAATAATTAGATGTCCAAGCATTAAACTGTTATTATTTCTGCTGTGTGGCAAAAAAATCCCAAACAAGAATATATTAAGCAGTCTTCTATCCTGTTGAGAGATGAAATGGTTTGCTGGTAAATCCTCTTTGTGCCCGGGTGTATAGTGCCCATCATCAGGTGTGCCTTGAGGAGTCACAACTGATTTGAGCTGCTTATACAGTATAATACTTGTGGATTGATTATTTGATAAATCTGGCTTTATTCAAATGTATACATCTATATTTTGGCCAATATTGTTTTATGAGGGTTTTCTGAATTTATGTATAAATTGAGGTTGTACTGTGCATTCGGAAATTATTTAGACTAGGGCTGTCACGATATCAGATATTCACTACATGATTAAGAAATCATGATAGCAATATTATTGCAGTATCTACATAAAATAATAATGCTATCGGTCAAATTCATCTTGAAATTTGTTTATTGTGTTTTGACTCTTTTTTTGGGAATTAATAATTAAGCTCAAAATATGTAGCGAGGTGGAGAGAAAGTCTGTAATTATAACAGCACAAATAAAAAAATAAAACCATACTAAAAGGACAATTACACTTAATGGATAGTGAAAAGGGAAGCAGATGAACTGATAAACAAAAGATTCTCAAGGCCTTACACCAAGTTTTTTGGGGAAAAATACAGTGTCATTTTCTCTAAGTGAATAGGCTACAAAATAATGTCTGTGGCTCTCCCCCTGGGGTTTTAGTGGCATTTCAATTCCAGCGTGCAGGCCCAGACTCCTAGATTAAATACATGCATTGTTTTTCTATAGTTATTGAAAACTCAAGAGGGGTTTTTGGACAAGTACCAAGTCACTTTTGCCTAGGGAATACGATATGATCATATTTGTATTATTAAGAAGATATCAATATTTCATTTGAAATAAATCACGGCTATCATCAATACTGGTATATCACAACACCCCAAATTCAGACCCATTAACTTTTTCGGCATTTTGTTGTGTTACAGCCTTATTCTAGAAATGTTTCATTAAAAATCTACTGTTAATAGCCCTTAATGACTGAACAGTAACACATAAGTATTCTGACACATAAGACCCTTGAGATGTTTCTACACCTTGATTAGAGCCCATCTGTGGGGAATTCAATTGATTATACATGATTTTTGAAAGGCACACACTTGTCTAAAAAGGTGTTATAGCTGACAGTACATGTCACTCAAAAACAAACCAAAGTAATTGTCCAAGGTGCTCAAAGACTCATTGTACTTAATTGTTGTTTGCAGGTTCGTGTTAAAACCTGGGAATGCAGAGAACTCCACTTGGTTGACTTTTGAACAGTCCTGCCTCCCTGACAAAAAGTTATGATGGTTTTAATGTGTCCGTTGCTTTGCTCTCTGCGTACGCATGGCTGCAACCTGGCATATGACATGGAAGATGAGTGATACAGCCAAACATAATAAATCAGTCCCCAGTTTCTGATGCCGGCATAGAGCCAGCTCCTCTTCACATCAGGTGAACACATGCTTGATTTACAGCCTGTGTCTTGCTTTCTCTATAATCAGTTATGCTCTGTTAACTTGGTCTAGTATCGCCCTCTGCTGGCTGAAAATAAATAATGCAAGAACATGGTAATACATAGTACATAATAAAACTCAGAGATTATTTTGTTATGAGTTGTCATACGTTATTGAGCAAACAAAATCCCCTAATTTTCCATTCATAATCTAATATAATATGGAAGTGTTTCACTTGTTATCTTAATATGGATACTGTAAATCAGGGGTCTCCAAACTATTCCACGGAGGGCCGTGTGTCTGCAGGTTTTTGGTTTTTCCTATAATTTGGTTCCCAGTTCACACCTAAACAACCAGGTGAAGGTAGATATTAACCAATCAGTAACCTAATTAGTCAATCAAGTACAAGGAGAGAGAGAAAACCTGCAGACACAGGCCCTCCGTGGAATAGTTTGGAGACCCCTGCTGTAAATACTATCATTCTAACTTTGTCAATTTAAATATAGAACACATTGTGGAGTAAAGTAGGTCTGATATTGGTGTTTTTCTTTTTCATGCTTAATGAATTTCTCAATAAAAGCCTTCATGGATGTAAAAATGAGAGTCCAGTATCTGATCGGGTTGCATGTGACATTATGTATGTTACTGTCACATCTAGTGTGGAATCATGCATGGCAGCCCCTTATCTCAGATCTGTGTGATAATAAGTAAAATATTGAGCAAATCTGATATTATATTATTATGTCCTAATGGTTAACTATACTGTACATTCTCATCAGATGCAGACCGGTTTCAGGGTCTTCCCCAGCATTTTCTGCCTTCAACTGGCCAGTTTATTCAATACTAACCCAAGTGTTAAAGTTCAAAGTCATACATCTGAACGTAGGTATGTAAAAATATATAATTTATTTAATTCATTTGTTTGGCTGTGCTTAGAACACTAAACAAAAGCTTCTTGCAGGATTTGCATAATACATTTTTTGACCTTGGCTGCTTGTAATTGTTTTGCTGTCAGTGTGATCCCACACAGGTTTAATTATGTTGAGGTTGGGGATTTCAGGTGGCCAATCAAATATTGTGAGTGTTTGTTCCATCGGCAGATATCTTCTTTTCATAGGTCTTAATCTTCTTTCTATAGTGTTTAGTTCATAACTTTGCTAAATTATAAAACTATTGCCAATCAGCCAAAGACCGCAAATTCCTTATATATTTTGACAGCCGAAGTATGTATTTTGGTGCCAGATGACTCATTGTCATGTATTTATAATGTTAAATGTATAGTGGTTTTACAAGCAAATAAATTGTTAATGCCCGGAAAGTAAAAGAGTTAATATACAGCTCTGGAAAAAATTAAGAGACCACTGCACCTTTTTCTATCCTATCCAAAAAAGTTTACGGAAAGTTTTGAGTGAGGAACAGAGGCGTTCAATTTGCAGTGATCTCTAAATTTTAACACTTCTGTTCCTTCAATCAACTTTTTGATTGAATACAATCAAATTATTTTCAACTTTTTTAGTAAGGACAGAAAAAGGTTCAATAGTTTCTTAATTTTTTCCGCTGTAATTACACATTTGAACACTTTTTTCAGATGACCTAGGGGTTTTGCACTGTACTATACATCTTTGTGTTCTATACTTCTTTTGTATTTGTGGTCTGGTCACAACAGGCCGAGGAGAATGGAAGAGTTTTGTCCTCTGAAGCACATCACACCATGCTGTTCTGCATCTTATCTCTAAGATCAACCCCAAGGAGCAAGCAATAACAGTGTTGAGGCACAGAAGCTTGGAAAAAAATCCTAAAAGGGGCTAACATTTTGGAACAAACCTAGAGAGGAACCAGGCTCTGAAGGGTGGCAAGTCCTCTTCTGGGTGTGCCAGTGAACATTTTAAGAGTAATTAATAAATGCATGTAGGCTGTGTCCAGAGTCTATAAAACATAATCCAGGTCAGAAGCATGACCAGATGGACAAAGAGAGGGACAATCCAGCGTGGAGGAATGGTCAGTTGAGTGGCAGCTGGAATAATCTCGTCTTGATCTGCAACACAACCAGGAGGACTTTGGACAGGGACAGCTACGAGTCTTTCAAGCTGGTACTCCTGCAGTGTGGTCCATGATCTCATGTCTTCCTAAATTTAAATGGAGACAAGGAACATTTTGAGAGCACATTCCTAATATAACAACAATTTACGGGTAAAAGGAGAACTGACCCTACTCACTCGGCACAATAAAATAGCAGTGTAAAACCTTGAGGCTGAGACAGGTGGTCCATTGTAGCCCTATCTGGGGGTATCCCTGGACAGGGGCCAAAAGGCAGAAAGTCAATCCACCCATATTGCCAAGCATCAACCAAAAGGAAACCAACCAACCACATCCACCCTCAAAGAGGACTGAGTATTGCACCCAGAGTTCACTCCAGTTGTACGAGGGCCGCAACAGAGAAACAACAGTAAGCAGGTGACTTGAATGGCATTGGAGAGAAAACGTCCAGGTGGAGATAAGAGCCCACCTGGCAAGACAGCAATGGTGGACAGTATCCAAGCCTTTCCGTTCACCTTCACAACCCTGCGCCAGACTACACTTAATCATTGACCATGCAGATGAGTCTTTAGTGTGTACTTGAAGATTTGCATTGAGCCTACATCTCTAACCTTAATCGTTTTCTGAATCCGTTTTCGATAAAAAATATTTTTGCAATGTTCCGAAGATATAAGAAAGCAGTTCTTGAAATATATTTTATATGTCCATCAAAGGAGTGATCAGGGTTGAGGGTAACAATGAGGTTTCTCAGTTGTTTAGGACATGACCATACATCCGTCGAGGTTCACTGAGAGATCTGCCAACAAAACTCTTTATTTCTCGGGTTCTAAAACAAGCATTTCAGAGCCTGAAAGCTAAAAGGTCTCCGTCATCCTCTTCCTAATATATGAAACAAATGCTTCCAAAATAGCTAATTTTGGGGCTTCTCTATGACTCACCAAATATTCAAATGTGGGTCATCAGCATAACAGTGAAAATTGACATAGCTTTGTAAATTAAAAGTACCAATGAGAGAGCCTATGAGTCAACAGTGAGGGCCTGCCAATTCTGTTGTACACAACACAGTGATAAGTGAGCACTCTATGATTGGTAATGAACTTTAAAGCACCAAGGTAAACAATGTCGAGAGCATGTAAGCATGCATGTAGATGACATCCCTCTTATATATAACAGGCAAAATTATTGCAAGTACGTGTTTTATGTACTATTATCTCTAGTAATTAGCCAGAGATAACATTAGCAACTACTAAAGACAATTTAATTATTATTAGCCATTTGCCTATGTATCTTCTTGTCCCTGCATGATCCTAAAATGCAATTCCCAAGCAATTGAGGGACATGTTCCTCCCATGCATAATGAAACCTACTCCTGTCACCCAAAATTGGGAGGACCAAAGTTAGTAATATATTGTGCAGGGCATGCCCAGATCAGGCCTGATTGTGTGTAAATGCCAATTAAAAAGGAATGTAAATACCTGACAATTATAATTACTTAAAATGACAGGCACTTTTCAGTTACTTTCAATGTTATTCTGTTGATGTAAATCTGTAAAATACCAGTCACGTGACTTTAGTGTAAGTACATTCATTCAGATTTCTGTATTATTAATCAATCATTGGAGTGTTGCAGAGGATAGATTAGAATGGACACCTGTCGTGGTCATTATTGCCCTCACTTGTTCCTGATCACTGTCCCTATTTAAGTTCCTTCCTCCCTCATGTGTCTTGACAGTCTTTGATTGGATTCTGTTCCTTGTATGTTGTCCTGTTTTCAAGGTTCCAAGTTCTCTTACGTTTTAATAATAGTCCTTCTTTCTCCCTGCACCCGTGTCCTGCAACCATCTGCAATGTTACAATTAGGGCAATATACAGCATGCATATCATCAGATAAGTAGAGTAATTCTCTTATTCATGAGAACAAGGAAACGACAAACCTCTTCATATTCATACAAAGGACCTCAGTAATTAGGTGAGCTCATGAGAGGCTGATTCTGAAACAAAACTAGATTACATTATTACTAATTCTAATGGCTTACAAAACCATAGCTAAACTGAGGCATTAGAATAAAAAAAGTGAGTCCTACTGTGAGTGCTGAATACAGAATATAAAAGTAAACCGGTTGTAAATTAAGAGATCCATTAATTATGCCAATTTAAGCTAGAGAGTGTCAGTTAAAAAGGGCAGGTTGAACACTGGATGATTTCCCAGCTTTAAGGCAGAATTACTCCACTAATCTCTTCTGTCACATTAAGTGATGTCCCAATCTCCCGTTGCTTTGACGAGTGTTCAACATGTCAATTTAAATTAGCATAGTCTTAACTAATACCTCTCTTCTACTTCTAGTGTGCACATTTTCACAGATACCTGTTTAACATGGGCCATGCGCTTTAACATCTGCTAGTGTATGCAGAGTAAAGCCAGAAGATCAGAGACAAACTCCATTGAGGAGCAGGGTTTGGATTTAGATTTCATGATCCCTTTCTAATAGAATGAGTGGATGAGTTGGTGTGTTTAATGAATGCATGTGAGAGAGTTTGTGAATGCCTTTTTTCAACATAGTAACTGTTTTCTTCCATATGGCTCAAATTATTATTAGTTTCACTGGAATATCCCTGTAAAAACAATGAGTCACCAAGAGGAAACTTGACAGAACATTTACATGTTTACACGTCGTTTACATTTGATATACATAAACTGACTTGAGATACATTCAATTGCATGACTACATTCTCGCATTCGTTGTTGAAAAGACTAATGGTGTGCTGGCAGTGTGTGCTAGTGGTTTATGTGAGCATGGTACTGGATTTCAATCTTCTACTTGTGAGTCAAATTCTCTGCTCCCCGTGAATAATCTTTCTCAGTTTTTCTCATGCAACAATCAATCAATCAATCAAATGTATTTTATAAAGCCCCTTTTACATCAGCAGTTGTCACAAAGTTCTTTCACAAAACACATTCGGTACACACATGATAGGATATCTGCATGCAAGTTAAGTTCTCTGCTCTTTCTGTGATGTATATTTCTTGGTTGAACAAGCCATTCTACGCATGAGCAATATTAGGCATTAATCTTACACCATAAGTCTAATTACTGGGCTTTATGATAATCAATGAAATATAGTGGTCAACCACTAAGTCCCTAAATCCTATATAGGAATTAGAAGATAAATAGTTTCTCAATACTTTTACTATTAAATCCCATGAAATCATGGGCTGGGCTATCAAAACATTTCTCAGTTTATGAGTATATCTGCAGGTCAGTGAATAGAGCTACATCTGCACAGCGAAATATGTAACTGTGGATACATCTAGCATAATGTCCAACCTGCAAATAAAGTGGACATATCAATGGACATATTCAACTTAGAAATACTGTGTATAGAAAAACCTAAACCTAGCATGGTCCAAAAATACATACATTGTATAAAATTGCTATATGCATGTCTTTTTTCTTGAAACTATAACTCTGTGTGAAACTTTCCATATCAAAGGATGGCGGTGTGGTTGGCAAGTGTAAACAATAGCTAGATAGTAATTTGCTTACATTACATTATTTAAGACAGATTCAGTTTTTTGCTGCTTGTGCTGATTGGGAAAATGTATGAAATAGCATACATTTTTATTGTTTGACGGCCATTGCAATTCCATCAGTTGAAACGTAGATCCATTTAAATTCAGTCTAATGTGGAGGAGGGATGTATAATGTAGCTAGCTACCCTGTTGGATGCTTAGAACCAAGAAATGTAGAGAAGATGCACAAACATCTAAAAATACAGAGTGCTCCAGTTTGTTCCAGTTCTTCCTTGACAAGATATTTCCAGATATGATTGGGCAATGATCATCTCCATAGAGAGCATACTCTCCAACACAACACAGTCGCATGATGGTTTACTCTCGAACACAAGTTGAAGCACATTGTCTATGACCGTGCCGTTCTATCGTCTTCTCCAGCACCACCTCTACATCAAGGTGTAGAAGTGCCTTGCCGCAAAGCTAATTGCAGTGGAGAGGAACTACGTTGAGGGAGACTGTGAATTGCTGCCAAATTTATATTTTAGCATGTATATTTAATTAAAATAAATCTTTTGTATCTATGGTGTGTCCATACATTAGTATCCAACTAAATATGAACATACATTGAAGTGGAATGAATCATTTTAAATGGGTTTGATACCCCTTTCAGGTATAATATCTATACAACAACTACAACAATGTTATACCGTATTAACACTGCAACCATAATCACTGTCAACTCCATTTGGGCATTTTTCTATCAATAATGAACCAAAGAGTGTCATAATTTAGCTGTTCTTGGTCTGGATGATCCGCACGCTAAAGAACAAGAGTGAAATGTGAAATGATAAGTGTAGAGGCAGTGTAGCTACATGTAAACACTCAGTAGTAAACACATGAGTTCTCCGGACTTACCATATCTCCTCTTAATTTATTTTATCCTGTAAGAATCATCAATATTAAACAGTAAAAGGAGTGGCAAGGAAGTGCTGAGCTATAGGCTTTTAGAAACTACGGCTGAACCCCTGTGTTTCAAGAGATAAATGAGAGAGTAAATGCCAGAGTTTTTATTTTTTATCCCTTTCCATATCCGCTCAGCAAGGTCTGCTCATGTAAAAATAATTTTAAGATTTTGGTGAAACATACAGCATGCTATCCTTTATGTTTCATGTTCGTCAAACTTTCTGATCACAGACAAGTTGTGTCAAATCCTATTGATCTCCCTAATAGTTTCTTAAAAAAGATCAAATATGTGTAAATATTCACTCTACACTTTTTGTTTGGTATTTACAGTCTATAGATGAATCAAGATTGCGTTCTACAACTGTAATTAAACTTTTAGGCATCCAACCTACCAAAAGGAGTCACTAGAGGGTGACAAGATAATTCTTTCCAACACCACCCTCCAACCCCTGACGGTTTAAGCTTGTATACACTGCCACATGCTAAGCCCCTGGGGGATTTGGGTATACTGCAAACAGGATTTTAACTCCTGGTGTTGTTTGCTAAGTAACAAAAAAGTCGAGGAATAGGAAACTGTTTCTGGAGAGTAGGCAGGTCTACGGGTTTTTTATGGGTGGAATCTGTTCTCTGGCTAATTCTACATCATGTTGGAGTCCTGTGTGGTACCTGATAAGTCACTTTTCCCTATGAATGGTTAAGTCCACGTAATCATCAGGATGACGTAGTCCTTCTTCCATAAAGCCTTACCTGGATGAGCACCTCCACCCAAAAGCTCTGAAACCCTCTTGCCTCAGGATCGCACACTCCAACATATTAATGCTTTGTTTAATGCACACGTTTATGAGGATCTACAGATCTGCAGCTCAGATGGGTACTCCATGAACACACTTATGACTGCCTACATTCTAAAGAGCTGAATGACTACCCACTGAACCGTGGCACTGTTGAATGGTAGAAGTTAATGGAGATGATGCCTTATCAACCATACCACTCAGACACTTCAGTACACCAGTGAGGCTTTTCGGAGGGTCATCTCACATTGTATGTTTGTGTTTCCTGTTGCAACAGAAATAGGTTAAAAAAGTCTATGTATGCCCAGGCACACAATAGGCAAAAGCGACTTCCCATTTCATTGGAATAGTGGAGTATACTGCCAAACCAGAAGCAATCAAAGTCCCTAAGACAAAATACAAAATGTTTTGGTTCTGTACTCCACCACTTTGGGTTTGAAATGATACAGGGTGATGGGGTAAAAGTACAGATTCTCATTTTTAATTTGAGGGTATTTCCATTTGTATATTGGATGAAACACTTACAAATAACAACATGGCCCACCAAATTTTTAGTTCACAAAAGGATATGGACAATTGGGGTCATGGCTGTCTCTTACTAAGTAGTTAGGCTGTTTGTTTCAAACATTAGTGCATACACAAGAAAGCTGCCATTGATGGGGATTCAAAGTACTGTCAGTGCAAGTCAAGTTGGCCATCATGATGTTAATGAATTAGAATGATCAGGGGCAGCGAAAACATCAGGCCTACCAAAATCAACAGGTAGTATTTGTGAATATGTCAGCCACTCCCATTCTCAGAAGACTTGTGAGGTGCAAAATCCCTAGTTAGCCCCAAAACAGGATGGGTTAAAAAATACCAGAGTTCTTGAAGAAGGTAATGTGTACAAATTACACAGTTACCAGAGTGATGGCCAGAGGATTATGGAGAAAAAAGGAACTGACAATTTCTGTGAAATTATGTCATGCCTTGGGCATGTATGGCTGCCACTGGAATTAGCTCACTTGTAACTGCTGAGGGCACCAGTAGGATGAAAGTTAACAGAAACATATGGTCTGCTCCAAATGCACGTTACCTTGCAGCAGAACAATGATCCAAAACATATACTGCAAATCATCCAACCTTAATCAAAATGAGAATGTATTTCACTTGCTGAAGACAAGACTGCAGGCAAAGTTGGCATGCAACAAATTGGAACTGAGATTAGGACAGAGCTTCACCAGGGACAATACATCTTCCTACATAAACAGAATTGTCCTTTGTATAGCCGGTCCTGCCAGTGGTACGACTATAATCAAGCAAAAAATGCCTTTTGTGTCCTAGTCTAGTGGTACTGGACAGCAGTATGTGGCTAAGCAAGCCATTATTAGTGAGATTCCATGTTTGCCTACAGCCGCTAGGTTTTCAGGTTGTATTCCTGAATTAATTGAAAGGGATGCCTATATTTGAGTTTCAAACAGATGACCAAATTACCAGCAGAACAAAATAAGCAAAAGAAAATCATCAGGAAGACGTCAAATCTAATGAGTATAAACAGACTGACCAAAATGAAATACTTTGGAAAGTATTTTATTTAAATTAACATATTTTCTCACTACCATTTACAACATAATCAGTATTTATTTCTGCTTTTGTATTGTTGAAAATCTTACAAACAGGCTCTTCTTTACTTCACACCCACAGATTTTAACAGTTAAAGAACTTTGTTCAGGTGCTACAAACAGTTATGTCATCAAGTTTAACATGACAGTGTTTCCATTAAGAACCACAGGGGACAAAATGTTTCCTTTTCAGGTTTTCTGTAGTCAATCATCAAAGCATGCATTGGCCTCTGTCAGAAGTCCTCATAGCACGCATTGTTGTAGAGATAATGCTGATCTCAAAAGGTTTCAGATCAGTTTCATTCGTCATGACCTCAGAATACCGTTTTCCCGGATTGGCAGACCGCTAACTTCTTATTGTCAGCATCGCTTAGATGTCCTCATTGATATCTGCTCCCTGCTTGCACGTCTAGATGGTTTCATTTTGGAAATCTGACAATTACCAAAATACCAGACGCTGGGCATGTTCAGGGTTAGCTCTTGATTCGTCCACATCTAATGAAATGCAAGAAATGTTAAGATACTAAATCTTAGTTAATATTTCAGTTCTCCTCATTGCTGTGAAATCAGACAGTAGAATCAGTTAGTCATCTTTTCATTTACCCTCAAGCAGTGTGTCAGCAACTTTGGTGGATCTCTCATACTGGGAATTAAATTGTTTCATCTTGTTTCTCATTCTGTTTGCTCATTCTCGCAGTTATGTCTTACTATGTTTGTTGTCAAAGAGGTGCTTAATATTGTCACTTTTCACAGGGTTTACGTTCCTGCTACATATTGGGAAAACTGGTTGCATGCTGGTTACGGCGAGAAAGAATATATGCATTTCTGTCCTCTCTTAGAATTGACAGTTTTTGTTATCAATTGTTTTTCTTTTTGAACAAATATTATCATTGCCTGCTCTTTTTCAAGTTTTTAAAACTGTTAAATTCCTTCAAGTTCAAATACAACGACAGTTATGTATACAATTTTAAGGCATGTGCATGTTTTATTATCTAGATACATTGGTGAAAAATTGAGGAAACAGCTTTTGCTGAAAAGCAGGTTCTGCTCAAAGTTAGATTAGCTTAGACCGCGGCAAAGTGACTGTTTTCACATTTGCCTAAAGTCATCATAAGGTAAAATAGATGTTAGAATACCAGGCGATAGCCCTGTTTGAACCTGAAAAATTAGCCAGGCACTCAGACACTGGTTGTTATGCGGTCAGTGCCTGTACTTTCCGTCATGGTCCCAGCCAAATGGAGCATGCTCCTGGACTAGGATTCCAACCTCAAAGACCAGCTATTCAGGGTAGAGGCTTCCTCAGGAATGGTTGTGGTGTAGTGACAACCATGCAATTAATGTAAAGAGAGGGAAACGTATGAGGAGAAGAGGGAGAACAAGTTAAAATAAGCAGGAAAGGGTAAGAACTGTAATGTACCAATAAAAAATAAGGAAAGGGAGAGCCTCGTGCGTCAGATGTTCAATAGCTCTTGACTTGGACCTTAGGTATGTATCTTACTAGAGGATCCATTGGCATCAGGAGACCAGAATGCCATAAAAACACTAACCAAAATGACTTTTGCACAAATAAAGTATATTTAATGAATAAGCAGAAAATTGAATTACAATACAACATAATATTTTTCCTGACTAAACTGTCTCTTAACGAGTGGAAATGCCCATAGCCACTAATAGATGCTAATATATCTTCATTTATAGCGCAATGGTGAAATAAATGCTTTTCTTTAAATTGTAGACTGAGAATCTTTTTTATTCTTGGCAAAAACAACATAAAGGCAGACATTCTGAAGGAAATTGTGATAAATGTTCATTTCGAACTAGTTTTCTCTCACTGCATATACTGGCTTTAAATCCTTGCTACATTTATTTCCTTTCTTTTTTAGTGTATTTATTTAATTGTTAGAAAATGTACAATGAGTTTAACTATGTCACAGTTACTATACTTTAGTTACACAATCCTTTAAAGGATAGTTAAACATTTTCCTGGTCACCACGAGGAAAGAAGTCATTTTAGGGATAGTGGTTACGGAATACATTTTGGAGACCCAACAAGTAATGTAAAACCTAAAATGCGTGTGTGTGCATGTGTGTGTAACCACCCACAACTTTGAGGAATTACTGTCTTGAAAATGATAATTTAGCTTCCACCGCAAAGTATGATGCAGGTTGATGATTCTAGTATAAAGTAGAAACAGAGAGGGTACTGCATGGTGTTGACCCACAGTTTATTAGTATTTCACGTCTAGTTTTTCTAGTTTTCTCAACTCCAGTGGATCACTAGGGTATGATTATATCAACAAAGCATTAGAATGGTGGATGTTGGAATAATCAATGGAAAAAGTGTCTTGTTCAGTCTACTCACCTGTGAAACTCTATTGGCGGTGACATCTGCAGCACTTAAAAATGTGTTACTACTAACCAGGCTAACTGTAAATAATTATCACACGGCTGACTCATAGGGGCTATACTTGTGATATATAAATGGTACAGCAAGTACCTCATATTCCCATGCAATTAGCGCCAAGAACACCAACACTTGTCATTTATCACATATCATAGAGATATAATCATTAATCATGTTAATAAGTAGTTAAATCCATTGTGATAAGAAGCAGAACAGCTTGGTTAGATGTGATTTGGTGGACATTAATAATGTATAGGTTAAAGAGGTCACGCGGTTGAGTCTGATTAAGAAAAATTTATAGATATAGTTATAATGACCCATATATTTCAATATATTGTTGGCAATATGACAAAACCATTTGCCTCTGATGTTTTATCTGGGTTTGATGTATTGGTTTCTGTTATGTTTGAGTGGTTGTAATTGTTGTTCATTTTAGGCCTGTATGTGTGTGCATTCCCCCAGAAAAATGTACCGCAGGTTTTTCAGAAGAAAAGCCGAAAGCCTCAGAAAGTACACGATTGCATGGCAGTAGTATGGATTTACAGTATATAGGATGTGCTCTATTTCTCTACCACCTGTCTCTTACAAGAAAAGCTTTTCTGTGGCTTTCGTGTGCAAAGAGCACAGGGCAAACACTTCCGCTGGCACGTCCTTCAGAGCTGTGATCTCAAATAATTGTAGGCTTTCATGTGTAAGAATGAAGACACCTTCAACCTCAGTGAAAATACTATGTGGTTTTTAGCAGCGTGCTCATTAGGGGAAGGGGTGAATGAAATATTCCACAACTTTCAGCAGAACTGACTGATGCTAAGGAAATTATAGGGTAAATTAAAAACAAGTCTGCATACTTGTAAGCATTACATCCATATATTATGCTACCTGACATTCCACATTCCACACAAACCAAACTAACTTTTCTTTGGTCGCATATCTCCAGTAAAATCTTTATAAGATGTGTTATTAACCCACTGGACCTAGATCTGACTATACCTCATCCATCATGGGATCTGGCATGATGTTGTATCCAATTCAGTCCGACTTGCCAGATTAGATCTTGGACAATCGAATGCATACATGGGTCAGTGACATGACGTGTACATTTAGCTGTCTGAAATAAATAATTTCAAAACAGCTAATGTGTATATTTCCATTCTCTTATCACTGAGTGTATATTTACCCCACTGTTCTCTCCATTCTTAGTCACTTATCGTCCGGTTCCCTAGTAAGAGTTGTGTGGGGTTTGTTTATTTAGCAGTGTTTATCCCGAATGAGACTTGTGCACTTCTGTGTTATTGTTACAGAGTAAGCGTTATCCTCAATTTGTTCAGGTCAGTTGCCCTTGTCCTTCCACCAACTCAAGTAAAGTTTGCTGGTCTTTGCATTTGCAATTACAATAGCATTATTACAATTTGTGACAGAACAACATTTTTAAATACATCAAATTGTTCTGGAAATCCTCTTTTATCATTCGCTGAAACCAACATTAAGCTGCTAGATTGTGTTAAATGGAATGAATATAGACATGTGATCGAATATGACATCATGGATAGGAAATTGAGAGACCCACTGGTTAAGAAGAAAGGTTCACAAGTCTCTAATATATATTTGAAATGTTTACATTTCCAATCCGTTTCAGAATCCACCCAAAATAAAGTTGGGACAGAGCGTAAAATGTCAACAGAATGCAGAGATGTGAAGATCATTTAATTCTTATATTCCATAGAAAATAGTACAAAAAAATTGTATATGGCAACTTAAAATTTTATACCAGCAACACGTTTAAAAAAAATTTAGACAGTGGCAACAAAAGACTAGAAAAGTTGTATAATGCTAAAAAACTAAACCTGGAATATCACAGAACAAATGATTCCAGAGAGGATGAGTCTGTCAGAAGTGAGGATGTGGACGGGTTCGCCACCCCCTCCCTAGAAACACTGAGAAGGTAAATAGTGCTACAGTTTAAGAATATAGTTTTAGGGGATTTTGTCATCTACAGTACATGATATCATTAAAAGATTCAGAGAATCTAGAGAAATCTCTGTATGCAAGGGACAATGCTGAAAAGAAACATTGGAATGCTGTGATCATGGAAATCACTTCATAGGCTCAGAAACACTTCTGAAAACCACCGTCTGTGAACACAGTGCGTTGCTGCATCCATAAACGCAAATAAAAACTCTACCATGCAAAGAAGAAAACATGTATGAACATGATCCAGAATCACTGCCTCCATCTATGGGTCCGAGCTCATCTAAGATGGTCTGAGGCAATGTGGAAAACTGTCCTGTGGACTGACAAACCAAAATGTGAATTTTTTTGGGGGAATCATGGCTGCTGCTTTCTTTGGACTAAAGCAGAGGGACCATCTAGCCATTCTAATCTAATCTGTTCAAAAGCCAGCAGCCGTGATTGTATAGGGGTGCATTACTGCACATGGCATGGGTGACCTGCACATCTGTGGAAGCACCATTAATGCTGAACAATATACACAGGTTTTGTAGCAACATATGCTGCCATCCAGACAACTTCTTTTTCAGGGAAGGCCTTGCTTATGTCAGCAAGACAGTGCCACATTCTGGGTGAATAACAACAACATTGCTCTGCAGTAAAAGATTCTGGGTGCAATACTGGCCTGCCTGCAGTCCAGACCTGTCACCCATTGAAAAAATGTGACACATTATGAAATAAAAAATATGACATCAAATTCAAAATGGGCATGTATTTTTCCAAAAACAATAACATTAATCCGTTTCGACATTTGATATATTGTCTTTCTACTATTTTCAATTAAATATAGGGATAAAGGATTTGCACATCATTGCTTTGTGTGTTTATTAGCGTTTTACGCAGCGTCCCAACTTTTTGGAAATGAATTTGTACATTGTGCGACCTCAGTCAGAGAAGGCAATAAGAAATACACTAAAAGCCTACTTTCTAGTCAGATTGAACTATGTGTAATTACATCAGAGGCATTTATGTTTTACAAGGAACTGTACTGTCATTGTCCCACTCATGTGTCTTCTGAGACTGCCCTGGACTATTCCCAATGCACATTTTTTTTTTGCACGTTTCTGTGGTTTCTTGATTAATCTTAAAGTGAGCAATTGAGTGTGTAAGTAGCGGACCACTGAACAAGCAAAAAACGATTCAAAATCTTGTCAGCGGATCCTACTTTCCACAGTAATGCTATGCATCATGTGACCCTTTACAAAACAACCGATTGAGTAAAACAGTAGACTTCCCACTGTGGTGTGAACTGGCCCACATCCCGTAAATCAGCATCGCACCAGTTGTCCAAAATAGGCATCTGGTACCTTCTCTAAGATTCCGGAAGCTAACAGAAGGGTGAGCCCCACTCCTACACACATGCATCCCCTTGGGATCCTGTCATAGGAGGATCTTAAGTGTTCCCAGGGAGTAGCTCCATGTGGAGGCCAGAAGGAAAAATGATGTAAAGGACACGGCTGGAAGACCAAGTTGGAGGAAGACGGTCAGGAGATGAAGGGTGCCAGAGCAGCCAACAGAGCTACGACCACCCTCACCCATTACTCCCAAACCCCCACTGGAAGGCTGCCTGAGAGTTGATCCTGCCTCCTCAACAACAACATTTGACCTGTCTCATTCACCTCCCCCTCATCCTCCTCTTTTAGTTAATACAACACCAACCAGGGTCCCCAACACACTGTCTATGTCCGTTTCCTGTGTCGGTCCCCGTAAACCTGCACAAACACTTACAGTTAATGAAAAGTAAAGACAATAGTTATAAAGTGAAAACAAAGGTAGCAACAAAAGTCAAAGGGTTACATATTATAAAAACAACAATAAGACAATAAGATGTGATGAGATCCAGTGGAGGTTTATACCAGGGCTGATTTACCAGGGCTGATGCAGGAGGCTTTCTCGTTGACCTTGTTGGAACAAAGATAGAGGTTTATTTCTGCCACAGACTGGTAATCTAATGCAAACATGACGCACAAGAGGGCAACCTAAGGAAGTGGAGTTTGGAAAAAGAAATGATGGGCACACAAATCCAGGGTTTGTGGCTGTACTGTAATTGCCAAAGCTTGGGCAAACCCAGTAATTCATCCACACTGAGTCTGTTAATTCATGGTATCTATATAAGACAGCTTTGAATTGGACACACATTTACAAGTACACACACACATACTGTAAATACAGACTTACTCCCTTATGCACATGGTTACACACACACACACACACACCCGCTTACAAACTTAGAGTTTAAGGGGTGAAGGATGCTCCACAGTTTTGGCAATTTTTGGCAATTTTTGGCAAGTTTTGTAAATTAAGTTGATTCTCACTTGCTCAACCAATGGAAAATAATGCATTTCATTCATTGAAATAGGAGCCTAGTGTTTTCAACCCAATGCATACATTTTTATGTAATAGAATGATAACCATTCAGAGATGTCAAAATTTCCCCTTTCATGTGAATCGTTCTGCTCTTGTCCATCAGTGAAAAAACACAGTTAGGCAATTATGCACCTATTAGGATTAGTGTAGATTAAGCTATCATAGGGTTGAGTTTGGAAACGAGCTAATACTACTCCAATTACTGGACCATTATCTCTTCGCCACAGCTCTGTGTGGTCTTCTCCACACTGCCTGGATTTATCTGGACTAGCCAGTCCACTGTCTGACTAGAAACGTGTGAATTTATGTCCCAGGGCTGTGTCCCAATACAGACCTTTCTGTTTATTCTCTTATCACAGTTAAACAGCTCTGATAATGATTGTACATTCTAGTCGGAGTCTAGCAAACCTCACAAAGAAACACTTAGGTGATTATTCATGAGACTTCATTGCCATGGCAAACATTTCTTTTTAACATATTGAACTGATACCTTAGCATAACAGATTATCCAGCAGTCTGGGAGAGAGATGAAAGATTTAAAGCGGTGACACACACAATAAAAATAACATTTTGTTACTGCACACTTATTTTTTCCACTAATTTCATTCTACAATCTTATTTAGGACACCACTTCCAACTAAATAACTAATAATGATGGTCCTTTCTGTGTGCATTGCCTGACTTGATTCGACCATAAACCGCTGAAGCAGAAAATTGCGAGAGCTGATCCTGCGGTCTCTAAGTGCACTCGCTGGGAAGGCATTCATTTTGGACCGATCGTTTGGTTCACCATGCTAATTTAGCTCATGTAATTTCTCTGCATGTTTTTCTCTCAGCAATCGAGCCATAGTTTCCTTGCATCCTTACATTTACCACATAGCTGTGTTAATAGAGCTCTATCAGAGAGCTAAAAATATTACAGAGCTCTTTTATTAGCTGTAGCTAGTGCAACTCTGTTTTTCTGGTACTCTGGTACTGCCCCAGACTGGGAATACTGTCTCTCAGGTTTATCCCGTACAATTGTTTTCAGATTCAGAATATTTTGAAAACCTTATTTCAAGACAGGTTGAGTTTACTGAATTAAAAAACACTCATGTTTTAACACTAAACTCAGTCACTTTGAAATTCCAAAGATTTCCTTTCCTATGTGTGAAAAGCTGGCATAGGATGCCGGTGCAAGTTGAGGTGGAGCTTCATTTGAGGTTTTGGAATAGGGCAAATGAGTTTTTTTGCGGAATGGAGGACGCTGAGTGCAAGGGCCGAACATTGTAGATACAACAGCATTAGCATTTTGAAGGTGCAGTCGAAAATCCTGCTCTGGACGTGGATGGGATCTGGGGAAATTAACCAGGATTAATGCACTTCCATCCTCACGGCGACTGATAGCGGTAACTATAGCGCCGAGGTGGTCACCTTGGGCTGCCTTTGAGTCGGGTTAGATAGAGAATGGATAAAATAATGTACTGGGTTGTGTTGTGTTAATATTATATGATACCTTCCATCAAATGACACATTTTGTGGCAGTGATGCATCTAATCCATAACAAGGCACCTATTTGTTTTTTATGTGAAATAATTGATACGTGTGGTTAATAATTCTTTAGAATTGTATGATAACACATTAAATTGAAAAACTTGTTAAATTAGAACCTTTGGGGAGTTCTGGAACCAAAGCACATACACATTTCTTTACATCTGACAGCAACCTGTATTAAATAATAAGTAATATACAAAACCATTTTCTTAAGGGGAATGTCACTCTGAAAGTCACCCTAAATGCATAATACAGTTTGAAGGTTTGCCATGGAGCTCTTAGTAATTGTACATAGAGCTAAGGAGTTCAGTACGTTTTATGAGTAGTTCTTACATTTTATCATTTACAGAAAACAAACACATCCCTGTCTCTAAGCTGGAGCCAGGCACTGCTAATGAAATGAAGAAGCTAACCAGCTAGTGCGACATTAAATGCAATGTTCCTTCAATACGGTAGCTGCTACTGTAGTAGCATGATTTAATTACAGTGAACAACTTTTAATCAAGCAGAAACTGCCTGTTCTGGCCCAAGTCAGTGCAGTGTGGAATCAGCGACTGCATCGTATGCACAGCTGTCCCACAGAATTAAAACACAGCGACTGACCGGAAGGTTCACAAGATATGTGGGGGGATGTTTTGTGAGAGGGGACTGGCCGGTAGACAGCTCTACTATTGTCTAACAAACTCCAAATCTTTATTTCAGCACACGTGAATATCTGGGAAGAAGTATGTGGCTATGGTGGTATTGTTAGAAATCAGCCATGTCGTATAGTGGTAGTAATAATAACTCGCGTACTCGGTTGTCAAGGGAGAGAGTAATTCAATTGTTTATTGCAGCATATTGATAGTCTATTAGCACATGATGTTACAGGCTCAAACTCTTACCTACTCTCTTTGTCTATCTCTTCTCTCTCAACTGTCATGTGGGGTACGAGCTGTTAAATACCTTGGGGGGGGGTGTTTACCTAGCAAAGCCAAGACCCTAACCCCCACACCAAATGGTCTATGCATACATTCCTGTTGTTACCAGAGCCCAACAGGCCGAATCTTAACTTTGTTATTCTAAACATCTAGGCACAATCACTTCTAATGAACTATACATTCATATTGTAGTTGTTAATGCTCAGATCCTACAGTATGCAGGGATATACATTGTGACTGTGCTGTATCACATTATCAAAGGTGTTTGTTACAAATAGACACAACTGCTTAAATGAAATTTTCGTCTACGGGGTATTTTTCAGATGGTCACTGAAGGAAGAAATGAATGTTATTATTGTTGGATACTGGTTAAGGTTTGAGTAAAGGAAAGGGTTGAGGTTAAGATTTAAAGTGAGAATAAAGTCTTGCTAGTCCATCACGCTTGAAGATGTCAACTAATCATATGCATTCCTTCCAACGCTTAGAAATAATTTGATCCTGTGAACAAAAAAAATACCTTTGTAGTGTCAACATTGAAAAGCAATTTGTGTCTGTACAAAAAAATTGTGATACTGTGTTGCTGCACACCTGTGTATTTCTTTGAGTACATGATAAGTAAAATGGAGAAGGACCTGTCAATTCCTTGTCTGGTCTATTCTGGGTGCAGGTGAATGCTCCATCCGTCAGGGCCTAAGTAGTTTTCCAACAGTCCATTGACCTTGAGTGCATGACATTGATTTCCTGTGGCGTCGCACCCAGCTGGGTCATTACCGTGTGGCCCCGCCATGGGATGTGATCGGGAACACAATCCGCAAATCCCGATACTGCGTCTCGGCACAGAGGTGATGGATCGCCGTGTCTGTAGGCCATCAATTCTCACCTGGGTTAACAACTGATGTGGCAGAGCAGGTTAGAGTTGGGAATCCAAAATAAAGAGCCCCTTCACAAAGGCACGTGCAGACACATTTTTATATGTAAACTGCACACTCATGCTATCATACCCTTCTCTTTCACTCCATTAAACCTAATGTAAATTTAAGTCCTGCAGGTGAGTTGAACTTGAGAATGCTGACACTGCAAAAGTAAAATGAATCCCATCCAACGGCTGTGTATTTATTACATAGGATTTTTTTGGTTACCAAAACGTGCACTAGTAAGAAACTGTAACACAGCATGGTAAATTGAATCAAAATTTTTACTGGTACTGTTGCTACATATAGCTGATGTTTACAGGAATTTCTGATGCCAGAGAGATTGGCAATGTGGCCAAACTAGCAAAAATATGCTAATACAATCGCAATTAATCTGATATACATTTTAATGAGTTTATACATTTTCTTCCTATTTTTCTTCAGAAACAAACGCATTTACACATCACCAGAATGAGGTTTCTACTAGAAGCTACATGTAAATTGGGTGAAAGAATGTGAACTACCTGTGTATTCAAGTTTACAGACATTTGCAATTGATGTGCACACTTACACATTTACTGTTTACCTGGTACACATTTACACATTTTACATTTGACCTAGAAAATACTGGGAATGGACAAAATACCTAACAAAGTATTAACCATAAAAAAACTCATAGTGGCTTTCGACAGCCTGCCTTTAAATTGATGAAGAAATATAGGTAGGAAATATATATATATGCAGACAAATTGTATATCAGAATAATGGCAACTGTATTAGCATTTTACTAGTTTCAGATGTTTCATTTCCAATCACTCTGGACCATGTACTTAAATAAACTATTTGTGCTAATATCACAAATATACTCAATTAAAACCTGTTACACTATTTGTGTAGATGTTGTTATAATGATAATTCCATTATTATCACTTTTTTAAGTTTCTTGATTTCTTTACTCAAAATGATAGTGAGGCCATAATTTTTCATGTTTGAAAAGACTTGATATTTGTTTTTAATGATATGGAGTTTGAAACATCCTTGCTCTTTGGAAAAAATCTTATATTTGAGGTAAGAGTCTTTGTAATATCACAGTGCTTTGACATCATGACACAAACTACTTTCAGAGTCTTATTGTGAGATATGTAAGCACATTCAATTGCTTTAGTAGTTTTATGGAACGAACAACACAGCTGTCCACATATTCGTATTAAAGAAGATGCAGTGTGCTTTCCTAAGAAGAACATTTTCATTTTCCTACTGTTTCTTCGTAATATTTTCATTTAGTATTAAAATATGTTAAGAAATGTTATTGTGTGTGTGTGTGTGTGTGTGTGTGTGTATGTGTGTGTGTGATTTTGTTGACATTTGTCTGTGGGAACCATTAAATATTTTAAACAGTTTGTATAAATTGATTTTGCATAATTTTTTGTTCAACTGTAAACATTTCAAGATACTCAAAATTACATTTCTATTGCGCAAACATATGATGATGATTAGATGA
>JACXGJ010008945.1:0-25585 GCA_016801105.1 Esox niger
ATATTCATACTGTATCCAAACTCACTGTACCCACACAGAAAAACACTGTGAATATTCATACTGTATCCAAACTCACTGTACCCACACAGAAAAACACTGTGAATATTCATACTGTATCCAAACTCACTGTACCCACACAGAAAAACACTGTGAATATTCATACTGTATCCAAACTCACTGTACCCACACAGAAAAACACCCTGAATATTCATACTGTATCCAAACTCACTGTACCCACACAGAAAAACACCCTGAATATTCATACTGTATCCATACTGCCTGTACCCACACAGAAAAACACCCTGAATATTCATACTGTATCCAAACTCACTGTACCCACACAGAAAAACACTGTGAATATTCATACTGTATCCATACTGCCTGTACCCATACAGAAAAACACCCTGAATATTCATACTGTATCCAAACTCACTGTACCCACACAGAAAAACACCGTGAATATTCATACTGTATCCATACTGCCTGTACCCATACAGAAAAACACCCTGAATATTCATACTGTATCCATACTGCCTGTACCCATACAGAAAAACACCCTGAATATTCATACTGTATCCATACACACACACCCAGAGAAGCACATACATAAATACACACAATCTGTCTTTGTGGTGCAGTTAAAGTGCTACTGTTGGTGAAGAAATGGTCCCCATTCTCCTCCTGTTGACGTCTATGGGTCATTAATAAATGACTTCTACTGAAAGTCTCTGTGATTTATTAGCAGAGCATGGAGGTGACTGTTGGTGTCGAAAGTGTCAGAGTGGGCGTGAGCATTGAATGATTTCACTTAATGACTTCTGAGCTTAATTTGCCATAAGCAATGAATGTCTCACAGCAAGAGGCCTCCGTTTCCTAAATAAAATGTCAACAAACTCCCTGACCAATGGTGCTGACCAATGGTGCCGACCAATGGTGCCGACCAATGGTGCTGAGAGTGCAGAAAACCAAACTCACATAGAGGCTGCTCCTCATCATCTGGAACTGATCGATCAGCTTCTTGTGCAGAGGACGCATTTCAGGATGCACCAGCTTGTCATGGACCGCAAGCCCCACCCCCAGGATGTGGACCTGCATCAGAAGAAGTTCAACAAACTTGGCTTATTTTAAAACTTGAATTTTAAACACATTAAGGTGCCAAGCATATATACTTTTATATAATGTTATGGTTCAACAAGTAACTTACATCACCTTGAACAAATACTACACACACACACACACACACACACACACACAGATCAGTATTTGTGTTGTTTGCTTATTGCTGTATTTTAAATGTTTCAAATGTGGGACTTTTCTTGTCAATCAAGGTGTCATTTTTTTGCATTCAGTTCTCTGTAAAACCTCGGAACAATAGCTGCTCCTACAGTGAAATCCAGCTGGTTTGCAGAAGCACTCACCTGTTCTTGCATGAGGTCTTTGAGTGCAGTGATCTTCTCTGTGTCTTCTGGGTGACTGCCGATGTAGTCTTTATCAAAGAAGGCCTGGGGAGAACAGACACAGCCACAGAATGTGAGGTGATGGCCTATAAAGGAATGTACAAGGCCGCCTGAGAGACAGCAGAGCCCGGGTTCGTCAGGTTACCTCCTGGTATCTGGCAATTCCCCCGTTGACAGCAGCATCGATGACGCCGTTCAGACACATGGAGAGCAAGTTGATGTTGCCATGGAGCTGTTTGTGCTGATACTGGCTGATCAGGGTTCGAAGTTCATGGTTCTTATTCTCCACCACATAGATGGCATTCTCCAGAGGACTCACCTCCACCTGGGCAAGGAAGGTCGAGCAAATCTTTCATCATTGCCAGTAACGCCTGTCAAAGCAGCACTTTTTATGAACATTCTCTAAATTAAGCAGACAGTCTTATCTATTGTGAGTCATTTTCGTAGGTGCATATACTTTCCTCTGGCCCCCACTGGGGAAACCACAACCCTGATGGTCCAAGGATCATTCGACCAAGTGAGCCACAAACAAATACAAATAAATGACATAAAAGGCAGACACTCCTGCAAAAGATAAAACCTCCTCTCCTGTAGTTACGTACAGCTGGAGGAAGGGTTTAGGAATTACAGCTCTTTAATTGGATAATTCAAAAGCTGTTTCTGTTTTGTTTTCAAGTGTGGGCTATTCCTTCAGTATTTCTTCATTAATTAAGCAGATGAAAGTTCTGGAGTTGATTCCAGGTGTGGTATTCACATTGGTAGCTGTTGCAGTGAACCTACAACATGCGGTCAAAGGAGTTTTTAATGTAAGTGAAACAGGCCATCCAGGCTGCAAAAAAATATCCATGAGAAAGACAGCAGGAGCATTAGGAGTGGCCAAATAAACAGTTTGGAATATCCTGAGAAAGAAAGGAATGCACTGGTGAGCTCTGCAACACATAAAGGCCTGAACATCCATGGAAGACAACAGTGGTGGATGATTGTAGGATCCTTTCCATGATAAAAACCCCTTCACAACATCCAGCCAAGTGAAGAACCCTCTCCAGGAGGTAGGCATATCATTATCCAGATGAACCATAAAGAGAAGACTTCACAAGAGCAAATACAGAGGGTTCACCACAAGGTGCAAACTGAGAGAAAGTAGGCTTGAGAAACTTAACACAACACAGATGTACTAACTAACTCTGAGCAGAGGCGTATGGATAGGACACACATCCTGTCCATACCTCCTGCTAGGAGTTGCCCATGTGACTGTCACAGGCTTGAGGGATAGGACCATTGACCATATGCTGGAACATCCCATACAAGGGTCATTTAGGCCTTTCTTATTGGAGGGTATTTGGCTGGGTTTGACACTAGGCCGCCTCCCTTTTATTAGGTATAAGTACTGTGGAACTTCCTGTATTCTTTGGAGAGAGAGAGAGTGGGAACTATGTACTGTTAACATCGTAAGTCTCATGCTGAAATAAAAGGCTCTCCCCTGACTTTTTGGTTGCATACCTTTTGTTCTTGGACATCACCGGAACAGGAAGCTAACAAAACCATTCATAAGACTCAAGAATAGATTCCAAGAATAGAAGTCCAGATTAGACATTACCAAAAAACATAAAAAAAGACAGCCCAGTCTGAAACCGCATTCTTTGGACAGATGAATCTTAGATCAACCTGTACCAGAATGATGGGAAGAAAACAGAATGGAGAAGACTTTGAACAGCTCATAAGCCGAAGCACACCACATCATCAGTAAAACATGGTGGAGGCAGTGTGATGGCATGGGCATGCATGGCTTCCAATGGCACTGGTTCACTAGTGTTTATTGATGATGTGACAGAAGACAGAAGTAGACGGATATATTCTGTAGTGTATAGGGACACATTGTCGGCTCAGATTCAACCAAATTCAGCAAAGTTGATTGGATGGCGCTTTATTTTACAGATGAACAATGACCCAAAGTATATTGCTGAAAGCAACACAAGAGTTTTTAAAGCAAAATATGGGAATATTCTGCAATGGCCGATCAACTGATCTCAACCCAATCAAGCATGCATTTCACTTGCTGAAGACCAAACTTTAGGTAGAAATAAAACCTAACACCTGCAGTTGTATAACACCTCTGTGCAATATGTATGTAGGTACATATAAAACCTCATCTGTCTGGCAGTTATATATATACATATAAAACCTCTGTCCTGTGGTTCTGTATATAAAAAACCTCATTTGTGCTGTAGTTATGTATGTATAAAACCTCCTCTGTGCTAAATGTATGTATATATAAAACCTACTCTGTGCAATATGTATGTATATATAAAACCTCCTCTGTCCTGTAGGTATAAATATATAAAACCTCCTCTGTCCTGTAGTTATGCATACAGTTAAAGTCTGAAGATTACATACACCTTTGCCAAATACAGTTTATAATCATTTATCACCAAGCGTTTCTACTGTGTCTCACCAGCTCTCTCTTCTCCACCTCAAACCAACGTGAGATCCCAGGAAGAGGATGTGTCAGGATCAGCGTTGTACGTTCGATCCACAGGCTCTTGAACTCATTCTCTCTGTCTTTGGACCCTTTGTGGAACGGTCGGTCGTAACGGAAGCGGCGCACGTTATTGACCCGATAGAAACTCTTGATTCGGTCTGGAACCCGGTCCATCTGCAGAACGTTGACATTATCTGGAACTGGTGTCACAGCATAGATCTGAAGGTCTGAGAGTTGGTATATCAAGGACCAAAACAAATGGGTGGGAACTTTTGCATAAATACGCAGACACAAAAAGACAGGCCCACACACACACACACACACACAGAAAGACATGCCCAAATGCACAGACACACCCAAACACAAAGACACGCCCAAACACAAAGACACACCCAAACACAAAGACACGCCCAAACACAAAGACACGCCCAAACACAAAGACACGCCCAAACACAAAGACACGCCAAAACACAAAGATAGTAGACACACAAAATGACAGGCCCACACACACACACACACACACATGCAGAAAGACACACCCACACACACAGACAAAGACACGGACCACTGCACACAGACTAAGACATGGACGCCCACACACACACACACACACACACACACAACTCTCCTTTCTGAGCTGATTAATGTGTTTGTTTTTCCAATTAACATCTGCTGGCCGGTTTCCCCGTAACTCCCCCCTAATCCCCGGCTATGAAGGGATGGAAGGACGGGATGGAAGGACGGAGGAATGGAGAGGTGGTATAGTGGGGGCGAGAAGTTAAACTTGTGAACATTAATGAACAAGCACCTCAAAGGCTAAACACCATCCGGCTTGTCTGGGAAGATCGGAGCGCTTCTGCGCTAAGCAGGACGATATGAAGGAACTTGTTTGCTTAGTTAATTAAATATCCAGAAATACGCGCATTCACACGAACATTTAATTGAATACGCAGCTGTTAGTGAGCTACAAGGAGAGGGATGAGTCCCCCACGCCTGAGTCAGATTTTGTCGTGTCCCCTGTGGGATTCTGGACCTCTCCGCCATGGAAATATAAGCACTTAATAATGTCTCTTCATGGGATAACAAGACTAATGTAAAAGTAATGTAGAAAATTAATGTTTGAGCACGTAGCGCGCATTCTCTCCTTACATTCTGCCACTCCGTGTGTCGCGTTGAGCTGACTACACTTGTCAGCGGGTTTGTGCTTCAGCTGAGTGAGCGTGCACGTGTGTGTGTGTGTGTGTGTGTGTGTGTGTGTGCGCGCTACGTGCTCCTATCATGAGACACACGGCATAGGGATACAACACAGATGCCATTAGTCCACCGTTAATATTTTAACACCCAACTTGGAGAGGATGTTTTCGGAGCCCTCGTGAGGCTGTGTATCAGCTCTCTCTGGCCCAGTGCACTCTCATATCCGGGCTGAGCTATCCACAGCACCGCTTCACACACGCAGCGCACCGCTCTCGTCTGTCATGACGGATTGGAGAAACAAATAGGCTATCGCTGTGTTTCTTTTATCCGTTATTTAGAATGAGTGGATTCAGTACCACTACGTTCTGTCGGTGGAGGTTGTGTCAGACAGAAAGCCCGCGATACAGTAAATTCGCACAACATGCCCGTCCTGTTTTTAAGATGTTTATTTTCTGAGACGGGGGTAAATGAAATCAATCAATCAATAGAGTGATGTTTGGTGCGGAACCTCTAGGCTGTTATATGGTCTCAAGGGAATGTACACTGTGCATCCCAAATCACACCCAGTGTCAGGCACTACCCTTAGGGTCCTGGTGAGAAGGGACCTATATGGGAAATAGGGAGTCATTTGGTACTCACATGCAGTCATATGGAAAGCAGACCTGAGTTCAGATAATCATAGGAATGTACTTACGCATAGAACAGAATTCAGCAGGCAGCATTTCATTTTCCCACAGTCAGAAAGTCCCTATTACTTATTTATCACAGCTTCTATTTGGAAGGTGAATTTTTCGCGTTTACGAATATAAAACAGCCGTGGGCTGAAAAAGAAGGTACGTGAATGAGTGGCGCGTTGCCCATTCCAACTGGCACCTCGTTCCTTATAGAGTAATTATTTCGTTCGACTGGTTCCCAAGGGAACACGGACGGATCATCAATGGAGGGGAGATGTGCGTTCTAAAGGAAACAATCCACAGCATGAAAGCTTTGGCGAGCCTCCCCGGTCCACCGATCGTCACGTCAACAGGCTCGCTTGTGACCTCTGTTCGCTCAGGTTCAGGTCTTTGTCGAGGAGGCATAACTCCTCCTCTCTCCGTGTCGGCGACGAGGTGGACAGGAGGATTGGTGGTGACCTTCACTGCGGATGTCTCTGTTGTTTACGAGGCGTAACTGTTGTGAGACCTTCGTGGATGCAGTTCTCCTTTTTGGTCCTTTGCCCGTGGTTGGTTTCTTTCGGTGGTCTTATTAATGTTTTCATCACCCCAGTGCCTACAGGAGCAGTGCCAGTCAGGTTGACGTTGTTTCAGAAGCTGTGCTCCACAGTGCCTCGGCACACATGCATTTTATCATAAAACCGGGGCTGATTATCTCACCAGTCCATTATCCCGTTCTTATCCTTGGCTATAATGGAATATATGTTCTGAAATGTGACAACATTTCATCAGATTTTTGATGCCTCACCATAGTGTGAAATACAACCATAAACAATAGCCCAAAACTGGACACAAGTTGAGGCGGGGATCTAACATTCAGGATCTTGCAGCATTTTAAAGAGAGCTGAATATATTGTTTTACGGCCTGTCTCTCCTTCCTAAGTAGAACATATTGTTTTACGGCCTGTCTCTCCCTCTCCTGAGCAGAACATATTGTTTTATGGCCTGTCTATCTCTCCTAAGTAGAACATATTGTTTTACGGCTTGTCTCTCTCTCCTGAGTAGAACATATTGTTTTACGTCCTGTCTCTCTCTCCTGAGTAGAACATATTGTTTTATGGCCTGTCTCTCTCTCCTGAGTAGAATATATTGTTTTACGTCCTGTCTCTCTCCTGAGTAGAACATATTGTTTTACAGCCTGTCTCTCTCTCCTGAATAGAACATATTGTTTTACGGCCTGTCTCTCCTAAGTAGAACATTGTTTAACAGTCTGTCTCTCCTGAGTAGAACATATTGTTTTACGGCCTGTCTCTCCTAAGGAGAACATTGTTTAACAGTCTGTCTCTCCTGAGTAGAACATAATTGTTTTTTGGCCTGTCTCTCTCTCTTGAGTAGAACATATTGTTTTACGGCCTGTCTCTTCTAAGTAGAACATTGTTTTACAGTATCTCTCTCCTGAGTAGAACATATTGTTTTATGGCCTGTCTCTCTCTCCTAAGTAGAACATATTGTTTTACGTCCTGTCTCTCTCTCCTGAGTAGAACATATTGTTTTACGGCCTGTCTCCCTCTCCTGAGTAGAACATATTGTTTTACGGCTTGTCTCTCTCTCCTGAGTAGAACATATTGTTTTCTAATTTTGGACTAAACCAGAAACCACTAGACAATCGGTTGGATGAAAGGACACGTAACCAAGCGACTATCGCCCTGGGAATGCAATAGGCCTGTCATTTGTATCTATTTGCCCTCCATCCTTCCATGCATCCCTCCCTCGCTCTTTTCTCCTCCACTCCTTCACCCACACCGCGGAGGAAGGGCAGAATACACCTAGTTCTCCCTAAGAGGCCGTTGCTATGAGTCTGATTGAAACAAATGAGATCTCTTCTTCTATTTCAGTATCTGTAACTGCATTCACTCGTTCTCGTCTCTCGATTGTTGAAACAGTCTGGAAAACAGGAACAAATGCTTTGGGAATAACGTCCATCTGGACTGAACACATTTCTAGGTCAATGTCAAGGAAAGAATTTCTGTATCAGTCAAACTTTGAAATAACTTTTCATTCATCTCCCAATATATTTCAGCTCTGTCTGCCTTCATTAATCCTCAGCCACGTGTTCATTACCTTGGAAATCCTGTGGACTTTGATGTGATGTTTTCCAGTGTCAACAGATGTTTGTTTCTGTTGAAAACCCAAATAAATTGATTGATCCAATTGCTGGGACTTTTGTATCTCTATAAAACAGTTAAAGCAGCACGTGTTGAAGAATGTCAACACTCTAAGTGAATAGAGTGGAAAAGACCACCAACAGCAACCGGCTCTCCATCCGACCATTTCCTGCGAATGAATTATCTGAGGCATAAAACTAGTAAGAACCACGCTGATGGAAACCGGATATGTTGGTTTAATTTCATACACGCTGATAGATGCTTAGTTCATATCAAATGGTGGGACCTTTTAGTGTCTGGAAACACTGAGATTTATGCGTTCGCACAACACTAGAACTGCGTGCACTTTATTAGGCTACAGATTAAATAAATGATGACAAACTTTGCAGGACGGTTAAAGTGCACGTTTATGAGCTGGATTCTCTCTTCCAATAACAATCATGGGTCCCGTTCTGGTCACACGATGATTGATGCCTTTGTCTTGACTCAAATATCTTCCTCTTATCTTTAAAAATCTCATTATGCACCGTGGTCAACCAACGCGGTTAGCAAGCTGTTGCTAGAGCCTAGGAGCCAAGACCAGAATGGGCACAACAGTTTTTTGTGATAAAACTATCGTTATAATGGAACAATTAATAGTATTCAGTATATGAAACATGAGCAAAAAGAACCATTTATGTAGTCTGGATTGTCACAGACTGCTTTTTATCTGGACCACAAAGAAATATGTCTCCATTTGAGTGGAAACCTAGCTAGTGGCGGTGTTATTGTAGGATAACCATATTTTAACTTTGAACTTTGGTTATTGAGATGAAAACAGGAAACAGGTTTGTTGTGACTTTTTCTCTCTGCCCCGTTCCCCCTTTATCTCTGTCTCTAATCACTCTTGAATTGTAAACTATCTCATCTCTCTCTTTTTGAATAACATTTTTCTCTTCACTTCCTTTGTTTCTTTTTTCCCCGATTTTTTTATTGCTTGTATTTTCCAGTGGGGTTTTTTACAGCCTCAAGGTGGTTTGACAAATGACCGTTTGGTGGATGTCTTTTTTTTAAACAAGGTTCAAAGATGATTCAACTGAGACACATTGAGTTGTAAATGAGTTGTAATAACAATCTTTCAGGCTTGTATTACATTCGGTTCCTCAGGTCCACGGGTATTCAAGGTTGCCCTTTAGCTTAAACATTATTGGGCGATATGGGCTGAATTTAGACACCTGTAAGACACAAACAATTTCCAGAGCAGTAGTGGGATTCACATTATTTATTGATGCCAATAACATTTCTCGGGACATCACAGCCGCTCTGGAAGCTGCAGGCACTTAATTGGCTGGTTTGACCTGCTACTCTGGACGGGGTAACCACTCAATTGGTCCCTCACAACCGTCCCGCCCTCCAGGGATTGGCCACAGCATTCAAGATCCTCCCTCTAAGCGTCAGAGCCATCCCCTCATTGGTAATCAATCACATCAATCACATCCCTCATCTGCTCAGTGTTTGACAACAGCTACAGTGAATCCCTCTCTCTCCCAACCGTTTACTGTGACACACCCAGACACTCTTTACCAGTGTCATTAATGGAATGTACATTTGATTGAATATCACTATGTTCTGGTGGATTTAATTCAGCCAATTGCTGTTTGTATTCTTTCTTCCATTCTCACTTTCCCTCCCTTTCTTTCAGGTTCTCGCTCTTTCTTTTTTGTCTCTTTCCCATTTCTTTCGGTCCCATTTTTTCCTGTTTTATTCTGTCTCTTTTATCTATCTCACTGTTTTTTCTCTTTCATGAGAACAGAACCCTTCTCACATTTCCACAGTTTTCTGGTGAGTTCAACAAATGACCGTTTGGCGGACGTCTTGTTTTAAATCACAGATCAAAGGGAATTCATTAGAGACACGTCGAGTTGCTCTGAGCTTTGAAGAGGGAAAAGAAGCACTAGCTTCTAGAAAAAGGCACTCAACTGTAACTGTACATTTATACATTTTTGTTTATATTATTGCATCAGTGACCAAACATTTCTGAGTGTTTATTCATGGTGGGTTACAAAGCTGTTGCAGTTTATTTCTATTTTTTCTATGAAGAATGGTTGTTAGTGGTTTCAGATTTTCCAGTGCAACGATCCTGTCATTGCAACAGTGTAGATTGTAATCATCATCATTAGGCCTACAGCAAATACTTTGTTCTCTCGAACCGACTAAACTCTTCCCTAGCAGTGGAAATTTAGCCTTTGTTGTACTACAGCTCAGCAAGCACAAGAATACCACTGGCGGCCACAGTCAGACCTAGCTCTCCATAGAAGATGGACGGCGTGCACACTGACCACAAAATGAAATGGAAACTGAGCTGCACTTCTTAACCTTCTGCCAAACGTATGATCCCAATATGGACAAATGTTTACGTGTGATCACGTAGACCCACAAGTAGTTTAAAAATAACAAAAAACCATAATGAACACAGTATCTAATAAATCCTGTACATCAGTGTGAAATCAAAGCAGCAAAACACATGACCTGTTATCATAATAAAAGTGACACCAGTGGAGCACAAATAACTTTGTACACTAATAATTATGTTCCTTTTTTATTCATAACATGACACTGCACCTGGCTAGTAATATAACATTTAAAATGCAGATTCTTGTGTGTGTGTAATCTTTAATAGGAATTCCTGATATTTTTTTTCTTCCATGTTTGTAATTTCCTCAACTTATTTTATTTATTGTCCAGAGGTTTTGTGATGTTAAAAAGGCTCCCGATGCCGATAGCAACCTTTAAAGTGAATTGAATTCAGAGAGACAAAATAGAAAATGACACTGGAAGTGAGACTGGGTGTGACACACCAGACACACAAAACAAATAAGAAAACATTTGAAGAATCCAGCAGAAGTCATTAGTCACCAAGGGACTGACTAACAAACTGACTTAAACCCTCCTGTTACACAATCCTCTTAAACCCCAGTGTTACACAGTCTTCTTAAACCCTCCGGTGACACAGTCCTCTTAAATCCTCCTGTTAAACAATCCTCTTAAATCCTCCTGTAACACAATACTCTTAAACCCTCATGTTACACAGTCCTCTTAAACCCTCCTGTTACACAGTCCTCAGAAGCCCTCCTGTTACACAATCCTCTTAAATCCTCCTGTTACACAATACTCCTAAACCCTCGTGTTACACAGTCCTCTTAAACCCTCCTGTAATACAGTCCTCTTAAACACTCCTGTTACACAGTCCTCTTAAACTCTCCTGTTACACAGTCCTCTGAAACCCTCCTGTTGCACAGTCCTCTTAAACCCTCCTGTAACTCAGTCCTCTTAAACACTCCTGTTACACAGTCCTCTGAAACCCTCCTGTGACAGTCCTCTTTGAAAATGTCCCACTGTCACTCTCCGCATCTAGATCAAGAAGAGACAAGATTTCTTCACAAGGTTTACGCCTCCATCAAACCCGTTATAATCCGGATCATTCTCTTAATTTATCGCTTCCTGTTCCTGTTCCACACAAAGAAGAAGAGAGGAATAAAGGGGTGAAGAGTGCTTGAAAGGAGTAACGAGTGTGGGTGAGAGGAGTAGGGAGTGTTGGGTGTATGTGGCCAGTGGAAGGTGAGGCCTGGCATGGGAGAGTGTAGACCATGTGCCCGGGAACACCTACAGACATAACACCTAGCTATCTGCCCTGGCTGCAATGGAGATATCACCTAGCTGGAGTGGAAAACTGCCTGGGAGTCAATCTGTGGAATGGCACCGACTGGTTTCTGAACAGCAGAGATCCACACTCCTGCAGAAGGCTTGCTCTCAGAGGCCGTTGCTAGGAGTCTGGTTGAAACAAATGAGATCTCTTCTTCTATTTCAGTATCTGTAACTGCATTCACTGGGTCTCGTCTCTTGATTGTTGAAACCGATCTGGAAAACAGGAGCTAATGCTTTGGGAATAACGTCCATCTGGACACATTTCCAGGTCAATGTGGAATACGCAGAAGGAAAGAAATGCTGTATCAGTCTGACTTTGAAATGACTTTTTAAAATCCCACTTAATCAAGCACGTGTTCATTACCTTGTCTGAATTTGGAAATCCTGTGGACTTTGATGTGATGTTGTTTTCCAGTGTCAACAGATGTTTGTTTCTGTTGAAAACCCAAATAAATTGATTGATCCAATTGCTGGGACTTTTGTATCTCTATAAAACAGTTAAAGCAGCACGTGTTGCAGAATGTCAACACTCTAAGTGAATAGAGTGGAAAAGACCACCAACAGCAACCAGCTCTCCATCCGACCATTTCCTGCGAAAGAATTATCTGAGGCATAAAACTAGTAAGAACCACGCTGATGGAAACCGGATATTTTGGTTTAATTTCATACACGCTGATAGATGCTTAGTTCATATCAAATGGTGGGACCTTTTAGTGTCTGGAAACACTGAGATTTATGCGTTCGCACAACACTAGAACTGCGTGCACTTTATTAGGCTACAGATTAAATAAATGATGACAAACTTTGTAGGATGGTTAAAGTGCACATTGATGAGCTGGATTCTCTCTTCCAATAACAATCACGGGTCCCGTTCTGGTCACAAGATGATTGATGCCTTTGTCTTGACTCAAATATCTTCCTCTTATCTTTAAAAATCTCATTATGCACTGTGGTCAACCAACGCGGTTAGCAAGCTGTTGCTAGAGCCCAGGAGCCAAGACCAGAGTCATGAGATTTGCTATTCAAAACCCCACTTGTTTTTAGAAAACTATCAGCAGAGTTGAAAATAACGGAAACATATCAGACTACGGATTTTCATTCCGGATTTGAAAACATAAGCGAAATGGACATTTTATTGGTTCTACGTTATCACAAACTGCTTTTTATAAAGAACAATTGCGTTCTGTGGAAAAGTACTATTGACTGCTAAATGTTACTACCGTGGTGTTGATAATACTTGCTAGGTAATCTGTCGTCGTTTAGATGGAAACCTAGCGAGGAGCGGTGTTATTTCTAGTCAATGTATCTTTTAGCTTTCGGCTTTGATGATTGAGATGAAAACAATTTAATGTGATGTTTCTCTTTCTCTTTCTTTCTCTCTCTCGCTATCTGTCTTTCCTTGTTTAATGAGAGCAGATGCCTTCTGTATTTTTAACGTTTTCTGTTTGCAAGGAGTTCAACATATGACCGTTTGGTGTTCATCTTTAAAAAAAGAATCACTGATAAAAGAGAATACATAAGAGACACAATGAGTCGCTTGGTTCTTTGATGGAGAAGAAAAGCACTGGATTCTAGAATGCAAGCTAACTGTAACTGTTGATCTGCATGTTTTTGTTTTGTTCATATTATAATGTCAGCCATTGAACACTTCCTGTTGATTTATTATAGTTGCAAAACGGTTTCAGGTCATGTATACAGTATTTTTCTAATGGTTGTACACTCTTCTGAATCTCATTTATTTATGATCTCTGCCTTTCTGGCGCTTGTATCTAAGTTATCACAACATCATCCTCATTAGGCCTACATCCTCTGGATATTAAGGGTGTGGTCCCGTCGCATCTCAAACAGGCTAACAGTAAAAACATCCATGACTCATAGAGCTCGGAAAGGCCCCAGGAAGGACAAATGGAGTTGAATTACTGGGCCGGACAACAGGGAAAATAGACAGAAGACAGAAAACTAACTAGGTGTTAATTCATGACTAACATTTTAATAATACAAGCCATAGATGGTCTGTTTGGACGCTCATTCATAAACATTGTTTATTAAATGTTTCATTTACAACCTAGATGGTATTCTCTTGCAACTAGATGTCATTCATTTTTTTACATATTTATAAATTATTTTTGTTATACTAAGCCATATAGAATACATACAGGGCCATGTGTAACGCAGTGTTGGAGGTCAAAGGTCTTTGACTGTATTATTTCCTGCAAGGAAGGTGCTGCCTCAGCCAATTACCCAGACAGTGTGACAAACACATTTCCCACGCCAATAAAGACCTGTACATTGAAACTGAATATAGAGAGGTGAATGACTGTGGGTAAGAGACTGTGGAGATAACAGACCAAGCAGAATGAGACAAAGAACGGGAACAGAGTGAGAGAGAGAGCGAGAGAGACAGCAATAAACAGACAGAACAAAAGAGAGATGCAGAAGAGAAAAAACTGATAGAAAGAGACTGATTGAAGAGAGAAAGAACGAAAAGAATGGAGACCAAGGGAAGGATAAAAAGAATAACAAAACAGAGAGAGGGACAAAGGAGAGAGGGGTAGAGAGAGAGAGAGGGGGGTTGAAAGAAAAATGCATTGTTTGGACAGCAGCATATGTTGCCAAAACCTGTACTATATATTGTTCAGCACTTATGGCACCTCCACAGAAGTGCAAGTCACCCCTGACATGTGCACTAATGCACCCCCATACTATCACAGTTGCTGGCCGGATAAGAAGCCACATCGTCACTCTCCTCTTTAGCCTGGAGGACGCAGCATCCATGATTCCCAACAATAAGTAAAAAAAAGATTTTTCAGACCACAGTTTTCCACTTCACCTCAGTCGATCCTAAATGAGCTCTGGTCCAAAGAAGGCGCTGCCATTTCTGGATGTTGTTTATGTATGGTTTCTTCTTTTCATGGTAGAGATTTAACTTGCATTTGTGGATGCTGTGACTTGCTGTGTTCACAGACACAGAATGGTTTTCGGAAGTGTTCCTGAGCCCAGGTCCACTGCTGAATTGTGTTTGTGTTCCCGGTTTTAATATTTTACATGTTGTCTTGGTAGTGTTTTCAATTTAATATAGATATTTAACTGATTTGCGCATCATTGAATTCTGTTTTCACATTTTACACAGCTTCCCAACCTTTTGGGGAAATTGAGCTGTAATTGTCTTAGTTCCAGAAGGAGGACTTTTGCTTGCCTGTATCTTGAGGTTGTCAGTGATTGGTTAAGTAAGGGCATTTAATATAAGCTGCATGCCTTGTTCAATGTAATCATACATTTTATTAAACTATGAAATAATACTGACTTTGATGCTCTTCCCATGGCCAGCCTCTGATATTAGATGGATCAACTCTCATTTCATCCAAATCTTTGGAGTTGAATAACATCATGAAAGCTTTGTTCATTCATTAGCATAGTCGTATACAGGTTAAATGAAGTATACTAGATCCACTGTCTGGACAAGGACTCTCCTGGCTAATTTGCGCTCAAAAATAGGGAGGGATGGAGAAAGAGAGCGGGAGGAAAGGATGGAGGGAAGAAAATCGGGAGGGAAGGATAGGGACGAAGGGATAGAGGAAAGGAATGAAAGGCAGAATGGAAGGAAGGAAGGGGAAAGAATAAGAGAGAAAGAAAGAAATTGGTGATTGGGAAGGGGGGAGAGAGAGGAGTGAGGGAATAAAGGATAGAGGGAGAGAGAAAATAAAGGAGGGAGAGAGAGAAGGAGGGAGGGGGAGGCCAGAGTTTCCCTCAGAGAATCTCTCTGTGTCTGGGTAGATAACAAGAGCAATGTTCCCAATTACCCAGCGCCAAAAAACACCTCACCATGACTGGCACCCTCTCCTCTCCCCTCTCCTCCGCTGTGTGAGGTTGGTGAGAAGACATGAGGGGCCCAGTCACTGCCTGACGGAGATGAAGAGAGAGGGTGGAGAGGAGTGTGTCGGTCCCAGTGGTGATACAATTTTCCTTCCCGGTGCTGCTTATCTTTCACAGTAGCAAGTCTGGCTCTGTTTCATCCCATTATTTTCAATCTATTTGGGTCTCAGTGTACAAATAATAGTTGGATGAGAATAGATATAGCTTACATGTGTGTCTGAGTCTGAGATTCAGCACTTTAAAACCCCCAATGCAATACTGTATGTAAATGAGCATAAAGAACAACAGCATTGTAAAATTATTCTAATATAATGAAAACAACAATGTCCCACTCTCAAAGCATCTCCTCTGTCCGTTTCATAGCAGCAGGAGAACAGTCTAGGTCCATACGGTACCACCAGGAGTACAGTCAGTCTAGGTCAATATGGTACCACCAGGAGAACAGTCTAGGTCCATACGGTACCACCAGGAGAACAGTCAGTCTAGGTCAATACAGTACCACCAGGAGAACAGTCAGTCTAGGTCAATACGGTACCACCAGGAGAACAGTCTAGGTCCATACGGTACCACCAGGAGAATAGTCAGTCTAGGTCAATACGGTACCACCAGGAGAACAGTCAGTCTAGGTCAATACGGTACCACAAGGAGAACAGTCTAGGTCAATACGGTACCACCAGGAGAACAGTCTAGGTCTATATACGGTACTACCAGACGAAGAGTCTAACTCTGCACAGTACCACCAGGAGAGCAACCTGGAGAACAGATGAAAAATATTTCATTGTGCCCTTGAGCAAGACATTGCTCAGGATGAGATTGTATTCAAAATGAGGTAATTTATTTTAATATTATTTTGGTCTCATTATACCAGATAGCAGGTGTAGCAAAATGCTTGTGTATTCTAAATATTGCTGTCAGCTAAGTTAAGGTACTCCAATACTAAACAGTTCATGAATTACTAATGTACAAGTACTTTAAAAGCTGGCAATATCAAGTAAACAGGAAACTCATTTTCATGGGAACACTAGAGGACATGCAAGGTGAGATTGAAAACCACAGATCTCAGCCTTAATTATTTTCATTCACAACCTTCATTACCTCTAAAAATGCTTCACAAGAAAAAGTTAGTCTGCCCTGAACTAGCTTTTATTCAGTTAAACCTCAATGGAAATGCCTCTAGTGTTCTGTAGAGAGAGTGTGTGTGTGTGTGTGTGTGTGTGTGTGGTGTGTGTTTGTGTGTGTGTGGTGTGTGTGTGTGTGTGAGCTGATCTAAGCAGCAGTGTTGGCTCTGACTGTCACGATAGTCCCGTGACGACTCACATCAGCAGCCTCTCAAAGTGACAAGACAAGGTTTGTGTGTGTGATTGTGTGTATATGTCTGTGTGTGTGTGTGTGTGTGTGTGTGTGTGTGCATGTGAGAAAGAGCTGATCAAATGGACCTCTCTTGGGGACGTCTTTATTAAAACAAGTGTAGAAATATAGATAAAGAAATGGCAGACGTGAGAGAACCAAACTGTGAATAGGAAAAGCCCAAGACAGCAGTCGTCTAGTTTCACTCTTTGTCTTTGGAATGTTTGACACCTTTGAAATCGGCTGTCAAACAGTGAATCTCTACTTGAACCAACGTTAAACAGGAACTGTCAAGCCAAGAAACTGAAAGCTAGCTATCTGGCAATTATAAGAAGGGTGATCATAATAATTAAACTAGGACAATTAGAGGATGTGAGTCTGAGGTGTTGTAACATCAGTCAGAGGAACATAAACAAGGTTCAGGTTTTCGTTAAAACTTCACACTGTTTTTCTTGATTTTCTTCTTCTGTAAAGGTGTGAATGGTAATGAATATCTAAACTATTTGTTTTAGTTCATGCATCGCTCGAATGAAGTAATTATTGGACTATGCACGCGTCACTCTGAGAGAACAGGGTGGGGCTAGCGAGCTCAATGTCATCTGGTTATTTTGCTCTCTCTAATGAGATTTGATAGACCGTTGTGAAATAACGATTATCTAGGAGAAAAACAGATGAAATACACAACACAATTCCAATCAATTGTTGAACATTCCCTATACGTGACTGATGACTGATGAATTTTGACTGATGACTACTGACTGATGTATTTTGACTGATGACTATTGACTGACGGTTTTTGACGGATGACTATTGACTGATGGTTTTTGACTGATGACTATTGACTGATGACTACTGACTGATGGTTTTTGACTGATGACTACTGACTGATGGTTTTTGACTGATGACTACTGACTGATGGTTTTTGACTGATGACTTTTGACTGATGACTTTTGACTGATGAATGGAAAGCATTAACAGTTGAATGATGACTTTTGACAATTGACTACTGACTGTTGACTGATGGCTGTTGGACAATAATTTTGGCAAATGGAACTTGGGCAAAAGTAGAGTACTATGTTGGGAATAGAGTACTGCCATAAGAGTTCATTCTGTTAGGATAGGGCCCTAGGAAAAATGTGTGTACGATCCTGGGAATAGGGAATAGGGAATCCTATGTATTATGTCTTTGGTCGCCATTCGCTTGAGCTCTTTAATGTTGGTGAGTTTATGTGCTTTTTCATGTACTTCATAGATAAGAAAGAATTGCACTTGTTGTGCATGTTTGTACATTGAAGGAAACAGTCTCCAAAACATTTATGTTTAAGGCTATTCTCTAGAAATAATTTCATTAACATGCAAAACACATGCTAATGCCATGGTGATTGTCTGTACATTACAATGTCAATCAGTGCAATTTGTACATTTTGGGCAGGTAGAATTGAATAGGCCACAAACAGGCTGTTCTCCGAGTGCCATTCAGCCATGTTTAAACACGTGTAGTTACAGCATCATAACATGCCAAGCAGCATAGACTATCAGGTCACAGATTAAGGGAAGAGAAGATCCCCAATTTCATTTCATTTTCTGCTATCTATTTCAGTGAGAGTAAAGCCTGTGGTAATTGCATGTTCAAATCTTATTATGTGATTATTTATTTGATTTGTTTTTTTTTATGCCTCATCCTGTCTTTGCTTCAAAAGCACGATAAGCTTTTGAGATACAGAGATTATCTTTTTTCAACCAGATGAAAAAAACCCAAAATGAACAACATCAGAATCCCCCACATCAGATAAGATGTGATCCCAATCCAACTGATGATATTTGATGTCTGAGTCCCAAATAGCACTCTATATCTAATGTAGAGCACTAGCTTTTATTAGGGCCCTATGGGTAGGGTACACGGCATATATATACATATATATATTTATATTTGGAATATGATGCCATTTGGGACATGCGAGATCAAAAGAGAGCAACGTAATCCTGGAGGCATTTTGGGCAGCTGTTCAACTCATGTTGTGTGTGTGTGTGTGTGTGTGTGTGTGTGTGTGTCTCGTCGGTGTGTAAGTTATCGTCATCTTATCCCCTCCCAATCGTGTAACCTTTGTTCTTAACATAGTGAATCGGATTTTCAAATCTCATTAGATATACAATTAACTGTCAGTTGGGAGCGATTTAATTTGTCCAAGTGGTACGATGTCTTTATGTCATGGTTGGACCCAGGCCGGTGAAATAAAGAAAGAAATATAAATGACAAATGAAAAACAAATGAATATTTCCTTTATTTTCCTTATCCGAAAGAATGCCATTTCAAACTCTAAACTGCATCCACACACACGCACGGGCACACGCACGGGCACGCACACGCACGGGCACACGCACGGGCACGCACACGGGCACACGCACGGGCACGCACACGCACGGGCACAAACACACAAATTCTTTCACACACATTTCCCTGTTCAGTACACACTTACTAGTCCCCACTATAATTTATTTCCTTAGAATGGTGCTGCAGGAACACAGTACATTTTTATTTATTTACAGAATATTTATTTATTTACTAGTTATTTCTTTACTAGTAATTTATTTATTAAACCAACAGTCTTCTGCTTTTCATTTATTTACCGTCACAGAGACAGTTTTCTATCTGGTGTGTGTACGCGTGTCCTTCCGGGATACAGCCTCGGCATATGCTGCGAGAGAGATTGTAATTATGATCTCTGCATCACGCTGAATGTGCTTTGTGCCGTCTCTGATTAGAGCACAGGGAATCAAAGCCCTAATTGTTTGTGCTGGAGTAAGGATGGTGTGTGTGTGTGTGTGTGAGTGTGTGTGTCGGGGGGGTTGTCTTGCTTTTCTCAGCAGGTCTGTGTGTCTGTTTCAGCGACTGGTCACCCACAGTGTCGTTGTTTGTAGCCATTGTTAGATGTGATACACCACTGTCATTGTTGTGTGCAGGAGGAGAACCAATCAGGTCCAGCGCCGGCCAAACATTTATAAGCCCTTGGGGTACCTGACACTGCCCTTGGCTGAATGATGGACTTTGAGAAAAATTCAGGTTTGGCCCTAATTGGCATCCTTCATCTCCATAGGGCCTCGGTCCAACATGACACACTGTATAGAGAGAATAGGATGCTGTTTAAGATGTCAAAGGAGTAACGGACGTCTTGAATCAGCTTCGGGAAAGACAATTGAGCTATAGCAGTTTCTCTGCTCTGTGTCTCTGATACTCCGGATCTTGGCTGCTCCAAGACATTGCTGCTCTGTGTCTCTGCTATTCTATTTCTCCATATCTCTGCTGCTCCAAGACTTTGCTTCTCAACATCTCTGTTGCTCTATGTCTCAGCTGATCCATATCCCTTCTGCTCCGTATCTCTGCTGCTCTGTGTCTCTGCTGCTCTATATCACTTCTGCTCCGTATCTCTGCTGCTCTGTGTCTCTGCTGCTCTGTGTCTCTGCTGCTCTGTGTCTCTGCTGCTCTGTGTCTCTGCTGCTCCGTATCTTTGGTGCTCTGTGTCTCTGCTGCTCTGTGTCTCTGCTGCTCTGTGTCTCTGCTGCTCCATATCTCTTCGGCTCTGTCTCTGCTGCTCCATATCAATTCTGCACCATGTTTCTGCTGCTATATATCACTGCTGCTCTGTATCTCTGCTGCTCCGTATCTTTGCTGCTCTGTGTCTCTGCTGCTCTGTGTTTCTGCTGCTATATATCACTGCGGCTCTTTGTCTCTGCTTTGCTGTGTCTCTGCTGATCTGTCTCTTGCTCCTCCCTGTCTCTGCTCAGTGACTGCAAAGTAGTGTGGAAAAGATGATCTGTGTTTCACAGTAGGCTATAGTACCATCGCCTGCAGCGAGACGACTCCATGTGTCCACTTGGGTATGTCAACCGTACATTAAAAGGAGGAGGTAGGGAGGGAAGGAGCAGCAGAGAGGACGAGAGAAGGGAAGGAAGACAGACAAATGGGTGAAAAGCACACAAAGCTAATCTGTTTCTTGTCTTTCTGAAAGAATAGAAATGTACCGGTTAATAAGGTAATGAGTTTAAAAGAGCACGCTTATTACTCTAGTAACTATAACCTGTAGAAGCTGGATTTATTTAGAATCTTTACATAGTTGTACTAGAAGACGTCAATGATTGAATTATTCTAAGTGCAATAATGGAAAAGTCATTATTCACACATTTTTTTCTTCATACAGGACGTTATCAGCAATGGATGGAGAGATGGATGGAGAGATGGATGGAGAGATGGATGGAGAGATGGGTGGAGAGATGGGTGGAGAGATGGATGGAGAGATGGATGGAGAGATGGATGGAGAGATGGGTGGAGAGATGGGTGGAGAGATGGGTGGAGAGATGGATGGAGAGATGGATGGGTATGCAGAGGAGGAGGAAGAAAGGAAGTGAGGAATGGGGGAAGAGGGGAGTGAGAGATGGAAAGGAGAATTATTAACTGCCCTTCAACGTTCTTAGAAACAATTCTTAGAAGTGGAACCATGATCTATTCTAGAACTCCCAGAAGACCAGAAACGTTCGCAGAACATTCATGGATTCAGCAACATACAGCGAATGGTTCTCAGAGGACTGTTAAAATGGGTTTCAAGCATCTTAGTGCCTGCGGTTCACACTTCCAGCACTATCTGTGGGTGTTCCTCAAGGTTGGATTCTAGGTCCAACCTTATTCTCTGTTAGCAATGCACTGTCCCACCCTATGGCATAGCTTCAAAAATATTCAGCATATCTTCTTTGACCTCTACCTACTCATATTTAACAAATACAGAAATATTTGTACGCTTTTCAATCTACGCCTATCTAAACATAACTGCCCCCCAAACATCCTCATCTTGAATGAATTGGAGTCAGAGTAAGTTAAGAACCTACAAATACCTTGGGATACTGCTGGACAGCTCTTACATAAACACCCACCTTCAGTCTTAAATCCAGGATTGGTTTCTTGTTCTTCAACAAGGCATCCTTCATACTCTGCCAGTCAATGCAAGTGGAAGATCTTAGGTAATTTACTACACTGATACATGTCCCCAGCACCACCTTCAACACTAACTATGACCTTTACACTACGACCCCCTTCAACACTCATCACTATCTATCTTTACACTCTTACCCTCTCCAACACCCAACACTGTGACCTTCACACCTTCACATGACCTTTGTATACTACACTGGAATGAAAACATAAACAACCAATCTCCCCCAATGCCCATCCTTGTACACGTCTCATATGCAGCTGTAAATTTCCCCTGTTAAGTTGAACTTCCCCTGGTTTATTTTTAAAGGACTTGGACATATCAGAATAGGCAATTGCTGCAGCTCTGTCACAAGTGTTGTAACTGCACGCAGTCACTGCAATAAAGGATTTATCTGTTTGAGAAAACCTATTTACAGCCCCTTTGTAACAACACCCCATGTATAGGGCAAAGGACATTAAACCGGACCTGATAACTGTTTCTTCTAAATTACAATACTGCATGGAAATATGCTATATTAGCTAGAAAACTATATTGCCTTCATTATCATGGCGTCAAAATGACTTAGACAGACGGCAGTGTATGTCACTAGCTAGCGAAGTAGGCTAACTAATTTTGGGGGAAACTACAGCAACCTTACTTTTGTTAGCTAGCTAACGTTATACTGCATGAAAAGGTCTATCAGGCACTGCCACTGTGCTACGCCATTAGCTACATTTTCAATGTTCACAGTCTTTTTACCGCATAATGCAGACTACTGAAATGCATAAATTTGTCTTGGCTTGATTATACTTAACGGAAAATTATGTAGCTAGGTGAGACAATCGGAAGGGGTTGATTTGGCCTTTTACGGTGTTGAGTTTGGGTTGTGAATTAGCACATCTGTTGTGTTTTTACTACAGTACTGGTTCTCTCCCGAATTGAACTTCCAGTTAACCATGCTAATTTGTTCCGAGTCTGATTTAGGAAGATTTCTGCAGTGTAGAGCTTTACTGTAATTGTAGTTGTCTTGCCAATTAAGTGATGCTGTTTGCTGTTCCTATTGGAATAAATTCCTCGACATGCAAGAGACACTTCTACCACACTTTAAGGGGGTAGTCTTTTTTTTCTTTGAGGCCATTAGCTTGCTAGCACAGATATGTAATTTGCCAATTAAGTATTTGGAAATTAGGGCATATTTCTTTTTTGGGGAGAAAGATTTTTGTAAGTACACACTGCCAGTTCCTGCCAGAGTCCCTCCTCCATTTGGAGCCACGCCTTGCAGTATTGTTATTCGCTAAAATTAAATGATGACAAAACATGACCTTTCAAAGACTTTCCCATAAAGCAAACTTTTAAAGAAAGGTGTTCCGGTCTCGTATCCCTTGTGCTCTATAACCTGAGGATGTGATCAGCCATGTACTAACAACATTTCACAGAAACAGTTTTGATTTGCTAGGTAATGTAGTACCAAGTACTATACAAAATGGTGCATCATTCTGTCTGTTTCTAAAAGTATTCCCCTGAACCAGAGAAAAAACATTTGTCTCACAGTCAAGTAGACACAACCCTCAGAAAATACAATACAGTATCTGGATGTGCATTTACTAAAAAAATTGCAGCACTCCAGGATATGGTAGATCTGTAGGTAAATAGAAATTATAGAATGACAGAATGAAAGGTGGAAAGAGAAAGATACATTAGTCGTAAGTAGATAGACAAAATTGACAAATTGACAGAAAGATATGGATATAGATGCAGCAGAAAGATAGATAGACATGCAATAGATATATGGATAGGTAGGTATATAGAAAACATCGTTTTTTTCTGGATAAGCTGGCAGACAAAAACAAACAGATGGCCTAGCACTTGACTGGCCTTTTGGTTCTCTTGATAGCTTTCTTTTTTCTTTTTTTGTTTCTTGGTTTGTTTGCTTGTTTCTGTCTAATTCTCATTTTCTTTCTCTCTACTATCTGGCCATGTCTTGCTGTCCCCTTTCTGCCCTTTTCTGTCATCATTCTATCTCATATCATTTTATTCTTTCTTGCCCTCTCTTATTTGGCTCTCTTTCCATCTCTCAACACTTTTATGTTTTTCTTTGTGTCCCAGAAATGAGACCTGATGAAGAGAAGTTACAGTTAATATGATATGAGAATCATTTCGTCACTTTTTCCTTCTATGAAAGTAAAAATTTGAGTTAAATAAAAGAAGAGTAGGGCAGATAACTTTTTAAGCCAAAATCTGCAGCAATAAGCACAGGGGTCACCCAGCGGTCAATCTCAAGCAACCAGTGACTGATCACTCCAACCCCATAATGATTGGCTCCTCAGTTTTGAAGTTACTTGTCAGTTTTGAAGTTTTTTGCACATTGCAGGCTCCCCCTGTCAGTCTGCAATGTGCATGTTTGATCACTTTGTGTAGCCAGGTGTTAACTATAAGTCTTGTGGGTTCACAGAAATACTTTGAACTTCCCCATAAACCTCAAATCTGTAAAATTGGCTCACCTGAATATCAAAAGTATCTGTATCTTGTATTTTTACGAAATGGTAGCAGTGGCCTGGGGAATGATTTTAGTCTAGTATTCTTTGCTCACTAATTCCGGGCAACATCCAAACTTTGCCAAAAGCACGCTCTGTTAGGTTGAGTCCCAGTGAATATCACTCAGCCTGTCTTCACCATAAAAGAGTTTTCTACATCTAAGAGAAGATGATTAGCATTACAGAAACTGCCAAGAAACTGTCAAGTCCAAAATGGACAAATGGGGTGTTTTCAGGGCAGCGCTTTTGACCTAAGGAAAGTGTCTGATGTAGTTATCCACAAGGTCTTCATCATAAAGATGTCCAAGCAGTATCAGACGGTTGAAAGCTCACCTTGGAGGCAGATTCCCATGTGCCAGGGTGAGAACCTCCACATTGCCCACTCCCCGGCTATGATGTGGGCGTGCCCCAAGGGTCAATCCTGGGGCCCCTTCTGTTTAGGTGGTACATTAATGATCAGCAAGCCTTCTGTCGGCACGGCTCCCAGGATCAAATGGATGCAGACGATCCTGTGATTTATGCAAAGAACAAACGACGAGCAGCAGAAGAGCTCACTGCTGTAACGGTCTGTGTAACATGGCTCTGTGATTCATGTTTACCCCTCAGTGTGAAGAAAAAAAAACACAGCAAATTCCTAACAAGGAGGGCAAATGATGATACTGAGCCTCACGCCTGTTAGTCACGGTAGGACCATCCAAGTGGTGTCTGATTACATGTACCTTGCTATCATACTTGATTCCAAACTCTCTTTTGAAAAGCAGTTGAATGAAAACCTGAAACAACCAAACAAGACTGTTAAATGCTTTATACAGTCAGGATTCTTTGATTACAGAAGCAGTAAAACTGTACTTCAATGCAATGGTACCACCCATCACACAAACACACATACACTCAACATACTGCTTGCCTAGTTGGAACTCAAATGGCTGTGCTACATTAAAACTCATTAAAACTCGAGCAGTCTGTCCACAAACAGACCCAATAGGTGCCTGACGGAAAAGGAGGAAGAGCACCTCATGTTGGACATCATTCGCTGTGTGTAGTCACTTTACAGGGTGTCTGTTCATATTAAACAAAGACATTTTGCTGTACATTATTTTCCGTGTCAACATGACCTTTTTTATGTTTTACTGTTGTTTAGGATTGATGGCAACAATTTGTACATTCCCGTGTGTGTACACACACACACACACACACACACACACACACACACACACACACACACACACACACAC
>JACXGJ010008946.1:0-25571 GCA_016801105.1 Esox niger
ATATATATATATATATATATATATATATATATATATATATATATATATATATATATATATATATATATATATATATATATATATGTTTCTGTGAATAAACAGTTCTGTCAGCTAATCCCTCACTGTTGCATACATCACAACTAGACAATCTAATAAAGTGTTCTAATCTTGGGCTTGATGGGCACTTCTTACGTACAGTGAGGGAAAAACGTTTTTGATGCCCTGCTGATTTTGTACGTTTGCTCACTGACAAAGTAGTAATCAGTCTATAATTTTAATAGTATGTTTATTTGAACAGTGACAGACAGAATAACAACACAAACATCCAGAATGCATTTTAAAAATGCATTTTAATGAGTGACATAAATATCCTGGTTTGCACACTTTTGAGGAGTGATTTTATCCCACTTCTCTTTGCAGATTTTCTTCAAGTCATTGAGGTTTTGAGGCTGACTTTTGGCAACTTGAACCTTCAGCTCCTTCCACTGATTTTATATGGGATTAAGGTCTGAAGACCTAGCAACCCCTGCATTTTTGCCATTTTGATTCAGTGTTCTTATTGTTGTAGCATGCCCAGTAACTTGAGATGTAGCAAGGGTTGCTGTCATGTTAAATGCTCTCCATTTGTAAAAGAAATACAATTAAATCCACAAATTTCAACTCATGCCTAGCAGTTGAATTGAAGAAATACCATACTGTTTTGGAAAAGCTGGTTTAGGAATATCAACCGATCACATGGGAGAAATATGAATAGTTTACAGGAATGCGCAAACTGTTTTCTCCAACATGGTAGGCTTATAGGCTACGGAAATAGCAAGTGAAAAAACACTACAGCCTGTTGCTGATCCAAAAAACTATAGAATCAATAGGTTGTAAAATGTAGCCCTTTCAGTGGGCATATCCATACAGTTGAAAACCAGACGAACAATAGTCCAAAGTGCATGTGTGTCAATCAACCCGTTCAACATTGCATATTTTACCACACACAACAAACAAAAAATGCATTCCTCAAAAAAGTAACAATCATTTTAATACAAAGTATTTTCAAGAGTCATTGATCTTCAATAAAACTTCTGAAATGTTATATACCGTCTTGGCCACATTCTGTAAGCGACTATTTCTTTTAACATATCTTGCATTTGCAAGACATTTTCAGCTGTACCACCACGACTGGATACAGTCCTCTCAAAACCATACGGGACGCTGCCAAACTGCAAAACCCTGCAACCCCACTCTGGTGTGGCACTGAAGATACTTCTTCTGTAGCGAAAATAGCATGCTATGTCCTAGGCCCACATGACTTGAACTGGGCTTGATCAGTTCCCTTTGATTTCATGTCTGTATTGATATGTTTCTTGAATGTGATGTTGAAATGTTATGAGTACACATGTGGGAAATGATCATTTATTGAAACCATCCCACAGCGATATGTCGGTGTCCCCATCTAGGACTTTTCTACTCAGATCTCCCCAATGATGCCTAACCTAACAAGAAACATGAGTACACCCAACCTTATAATAAATCACAGTCAATATTATTGTTGTCTAATTTTTGTTATGCTATGTTCTTGTTAATATAGACTTGCAAAAAAACAAACAGAGCTGTATTTATTACAGCCATGTTAAGTTATTTTTCCACATCTTTGCTGTGACGCCACATCGTTATTCTCCCTCGACTTCCTTCAGCTTTACTGTTCTGTCACTGATCCAGAATTTTCATGTTCATATATTTATACTTAAATACATTTTTTTAACTTTGTATATTGCCTTATGTTTTTGGTAATGATACATACACTAATCTGATGGTCTTTTCACTGGTCATCTTCGTTTTTCTTGCGATATTTCTTCAGAAACATATATGTAATTTCTGGCTACTAGAAATCACCTGAATAGTAAAATGTTATTTGTATTAGTTTGTGTTTTTTTCTGTTTTAAATGAATATTTTTACATGCTTGGGTGTAAAAGAAAACTAGGATCCACTTGATTTTCCAAGATTACTCATCTCTGCGATGTCTGGACCTGGTTGGTCTTGTATGCCAGATTTCAATTACCGTAACCTGTATTCTTTCATAGTCTCCTGGAAAAAAATTGACTCGCACAAGCCCATTAAAAATAGCCCAATGCTGTAGGAAACACCCCACCTGGTAATACTCATTATGGAAAAAGTTTTAGCTGTAGTGTTTCACTGGTATTTTATATATGAGTGCAAAACCATGTTTTACTATGCCAACACACGAGATTTTGAGAATTCTGTTGCCTTTGAATGAAGGAAAACCCCTGTGTATAGATATATAGAATGCCACCCGCCAAAGTAGCTAGTAAGAGTGACTGCGTTACTAGCCCACCTCATTTGGCGGGTGGGCGGGTGTCAATGTCAGGCCCTGTTGATTAGGTACCCAATTATTTACCCACAGGGTGACTGAACTGAAATATGTAGGATGGTGCATAGAGACAGGAGTGCATGCACAGGTGTTCAGAAATCAGGTGATTGTGATCTAAGGAGTGTGCAGCGTTAAGGTGATCTCGGGACTGTGCTGTGTTCAGGTGATCTATGACAGGGCTGAGGGCATGGCAGGCGATTAGCTACTGACTCTTACAAAATCAAAAATGAGTACATAGTGGTCAATCAGTATTGTTCAACAACAGCTAGTAAGGTGTGTTGGTCAGAATTGTACAGAATAGGCATTTTGGGTCTATATAGCATTACAACAAAACATTGTTGAAGAAGGTAGCCTGTGTGCTTATTCAGTCGAGGGTTCTCATAGTGTGGACAAGCAAGATTCACAGTTATCAGACATAAAACGTTTTTTTTTTTTTAAGTCCTTTTCCACTAACACAAAGTTAGTGAATATATTTTTTTAATAAAGTGCTGGTCAAAGGACTGGGCACACCTATTCGAGTTAATAAATATAATTAATGGGTGTGTCCAAACTTTTGACTGGTACTGTATATGATACTGATAATATATTATTTTAAACCAGGTGGCTCAAAGAAAGAAGAATTGCCTGTTTTCTTATCTCTGTCTCTTAGCCTATAAATATCGCTGAGAAAATGTATGTATATCCTTGTGATTTGAGTGAGATCTTTAATGCAGAACAGGCCATTTGGCAAAGTTCATGGTAAAGGTCAAGTTGTCTTTTGACCATTGTTGTTCAGCCTCATAGGGGAAACGGTTGTTGAATCTGACAAACAACGTAGTGGATAATGATTAGACGATTGCATAAAACAATTTTTTTGTGATTTGAAAGTCTGTTCTGTACCCAGAATATAATGAGAAGTGTAACCTGATCTGCATTTACCCAAATACAGTTGAAGATAATAAAATATATAAAATGTCAAGCTAATGGCTAAAGATTTCTTATAAATAAATAATTGTTAAGTGCATTTGTATCTACCAGACCTGACTTTTCCCCCGGTTCATATTAAATGTTTTTTAGGTAGTTAATGTATGTGCATGTTTGTATGTTTGTATATGTTAATGTGTGTGTATGTAAATGTATGAGACTAAGCTATCACTTAAAAGGTCTGAAAATATTAAATGGTTTGCCATCAATGTAATTACTTGCACCTTACATGAAATGGATGAGAGACATCAAGATATTTTTCACTTTTTTATTTCCTCATCATGTTTCTTTTTTGGTTGTTGTGAAAAGTAAAAACTGACAGATGAATATGTACAGTATATACATTCATATTGTTCATGGTGCAACTAATAAACATACGATTGGGCTAACTTCCGAAAAAAACATGTAAACAACTACCACCTCTTAAGTTTATGCTACATGCTCCATTCTGTAGGCAATCTTTACAGCATACAGTTGATGAGAACACTCAGGTGGTTCTCTGTCGAACTGTCCATGACATGCACCCTCGCTGGCATGGCTTGGAACAACCCGGACTGTCGCTGCGCCTTGAGTGCTGCTATCCTTGATGCCGTACACAGGCGAGAAGCGTAGTGGTTGTCACTCCCATAACTGTAACAGTTGTTGTAAGTTGTTCTGGTCATTAAACTCCTTAGCTGATGGTGCAACTTTGTTTGCTTTGCCCACCGGCGATGGCTTTCTCTTTTATATACCTCAAGTCACTGTGCACGCTTGGTCGTCTTGCGAATGGTGCCACAATTCCGTATGCTTCGCCGTCTTTGAATTTCTTATTTCTGAATGACTTTCTGCTGCTGTTTTGTAGTACTTCGCTATACTGTACGGAAACCTTTCGGTGAGAGTCTGGGCTCATCTCGTTGGGCAGTTTGGCCATGGTAAAAAGAGTCTGAAACATTTGGTCGACATTAGTGTTCCGTTTTGCAGAGATTTCATAGTAGGCGCACTGTTCGTCATCAGCCACCAACTGCTCAATCTCCTCATTCTGAACTTCCCGGTTAAACTCCCGGTCGCACTTGTTCCCGCAGATAACTATCGGGACATCAACATTCTCCTTGGTTTTGTTTTTGAGACAGGACTTGGTCTCATAAATCTGACGCTTCAGGCGTTGCACCTCCTGAAAGGAGTCTCTGTTATCTAGACTGAACACCAGGATGAAAACATCACCTTAGGAGAGAAAATGGGAATAAGCACATTAATCATACTGCTCCAAAAGTTGATTTTGCATTTTACATTTTTTTTTTTACTGGGGAGGACTTATTGCATGCATTCATTTACAACATCTGTTAAGCTATTGTTGATCATATTAGTCAAGCTTACCAGTTAGGATAGATAGTCTCCTCATAGCAGGGAATGGATGGTTTCCAGATGTGTCCAAAATGTCTAACTGGTATACATCTCCCCGAATATTGTAGAATTTCCTGTGAAAGTCCTCGATAGTTGGTGTGTACTGGTCTTCTACTCTTTCATTCAGAAACCGAGAGATGATGGCTGTCTTGCCAACCTTTGTAGAGCCTAGAATGACCATCCTGTAGCAGTTTTTTGCTGGGATGTTAAACTCGTTCTCGAATGGAGACATTTTCTTGATCATGCCTGCAAGTGTTGCAACACCGTGTGTTTAGTGCGAGAGTGAGATGCTAAATGTGAGGCTTAGTTAAGAGGGACCCTGTCTCTTTCTAAGCACTGCTGCTTTGCTGAATCTGAGGAGAGAGGACTGGGCATTTATAGGTGATGTCAGCCACTCCTTCCATGCGCGTCATGCATGACGCATCGGTCTGAGGGGTTATTATTATGCTCTTTGTGTACCACCCTGTTAAATATATTAAGTCTTTTTAGAAAAGAAAATTGTCTAGGTAAAAAAAACAACTCTATTAAATAGGAATAATATTCAAGTCAATGTTGTCATGATGATTTCACCATGGACTATGGGCACGGTTGTGTGTGAAGCGTGGTGATATAAATTCTCATAATTAGACCCCGACTGCCTATGAGAAATTATAATGAATTTACATAATTTATTTCTAAAACATGCTTCACTGTCAGCTAAAAACTCAGATAATACTACACACTATACTTCATTAGAATGATATCCATGGGCTTGACATACATTATAAAAGGGTCGAAATGGAACTTAACACCATTAATACAATTTTTTTGATATTCTCCATGCTGTGGTAAATTGAGGTCATTAAAACTTTTCAAATAAATTTAGGTAATTTGCTATACATCCATAGTCTAGTACTCTAAATGATTGTGACCTGAACAACCACTTTTATAACCCTTAAATCGGTGCGAGACCGGCAATTGAGGCTTGCTGAACTCACACATTTTTTTCTTCGTTAGCATATGCATGTGTATTTGCACGCTTTGGATAGGATTGCAGGGTTTGTCTAAAATCTTCTTAAGGTCAAGACAGCAATTTTACCGGGCGCAGCATGTATCCCAATCAAATGATTATCAAATGTGTACGGATGGAGGCAGCCTACAGGCATCTAATGGGGTTGATCTAAAGATGAAGCAGGTTGTTGTTGATGACTCAGATGCCATTAACCCACTTTACTCAAAACCCACCTGGTTCCTGTGTCACCTCTGCACTTCAATCTGGCTCTGTACAGGCTAAGAGCAGGACAAAAGGGTGAGAAATATACATCATTTTAGATATGTCTGAAGTCAAAAAGAAAGGAAACTTAACCCGCACCAGAGATGCCTATTTCACCAATACTTTACCAAGGTTGGTCTATACTCTTAGAAGTGTTCCTATTATGTAATGCGATTTGTACCACATACTAAGTAATGTATTCGAATGCTCATTTGATTCTTCCCATTTCAAATGAAGAAATTATCTAATTCTACTTTTCTTATCCTATGAAAGCAAGTTTTGCTTACAATACCGTAAGGCTTGTTTAAGCTGTCTTGTAATAATATTGGAGCCAATTTTCTTTTGGTTCTCTCTTCCAGCATATTAAAGCTGTCCATCTTTAACCCCATAGTCATCATATTATTTCACATCAAGTGTTAAAATACAGAGACCAAAACAAAACAACACCAACCAAATACTTTTGGATTTCAATGTAGATATCCACTGAACTAGCCTGCTTATTGATGGTTGAACATATAGCTATGTAGCTAACTGACATTACAGTACAATAGCTTACAAGCTAGCTGTTTAGATAAAAGGCAATAGCAACCAAGGATGTAGCTAATTAGTTTAAGCATTGATTATTAACTAAGTGTGAAGGTCATCAGATTACACAATGACTTAAAGTTGCACTATGCAAGCTTGCCCAAACTATCAGCAATGATTTGACACCATCATTAATAACTATATGGATACTGACCAGTCTGAAGCAGTGTTACCTTCAATCGTCAGTTTTGGAGCAATGTTCGAAGTTGATGTGCCCTTTTCATAACTACGGAACAAAGAATAAACAAGGTGAAAAGCTACACTAATCAAAATGTCATCTGGGCTATTTATTACATTAAATGTTTTGACATATTTTAGAGACTCGTTGATGGCTAGCCAGTGCCAGCAACAGTACCCGACAGTAGATCATTGTAGACAAGTTTTGACCAGCTTGCGCAATCTCCCCACTGTAATTGTTTCTTTTAAGCACTAGTTGCTGGCGCATCAGGTTTGGTCAAACAACCCCTATTGCATATTAAAAAAATATTTTGCAGACAAAATCTAAAAGAAAATCTCATTTGTAGCACTGTTTTCAAGCAGGACATGGACCCAAGAAGTATCTGGACATGAATCATAACTGATTGCTAACATTCGCTTATCATCTCAATCAAAGACTTTGGAAAGAGCAGAATTGTGTCACCCACCATCATATCATTGCTAAATATAATGAATATAATAATTATATCTAGAAAAATAACAATCTAGTAGTAACTTACAAATATCATTACCTGACTATCAAGCTAACTTGCTAAATGAAGTATTTAATGTTGCCTTACCTGTCCAGTAGAATGGTGGCAAATTCTGCATCACTGTTCAAATATTTTTTAAACTTCAGCTGTCGACATTTCATAAATGCCAAATCAAGATTTACCCTTGTCTTCCTCCATGCTATATCTGATGCCTGCTTTGCTTCTGTATATTTAAGTTACTGGAGCATTCACTGTACAAGCACCCAAACCCAAAGTCATTGACCCTCACCTCACACAACCTCATGATAGTAAAAGACCATGAATGCCCCAATCTCCTATATTCTTCTTGAAAGCACGGCAGTGGGAATAATGTCAGTCCTGATACTCTGCCAGGTATTATTTAAAGTAAACTGACGATGTCTAAGGGTATTTACTGGATATCTGAATATAAAAATGCTGCACAGGGAACATTTAAGCTATATCATAATGTTAATGGTCACTTTATGAAAATGTGTATATTTAGCGTGTTTACATTTCATAGACATACTGTTGTATTGACATATCTAACAAGGTATAATACTCCATTATACCAATCCGAGTGAGATATATCATGAGCTAGATGGAGCTGTATGTATGCGAAGATACTGAAATAAAGCCAGTACATATAACATGGTGTCAGAACCAAAATAGGTATATCCTGATTTACTCAATAGATTGACCTACATTGAGCAAAGAAATAGACTGGGACTTATCCAGTAGCTGGTGTAATGACCTCGGCTCAAAAGCCATGACAAAATGCGAGTCCATGTGTTGAATAGAAAGCAATCACATCGTTTATTGACTGAATTTACCAAAACGAATAAGCCAATGAGGTGTGTTTTTCAGTACAGTATATCAGCAAGGTAGCGGGTGGATGAGGGGAATGACTGAGGGAGAGAATGTGTTGAGAATAGCAAAACATAAATCAATCAAAACCAAGGTGTGCTAAATGGAGAGGAGGAACAGTCTCTCCAGGAGGGTCAGCCACAAGGCTCTCCAGTCTTCCAGATGACTCTTAAGTACCAAGCCACATGTGCTCCCAGTCAACATCGATCCTCACCACTCTGCCTACCAACACGCAAGAACTAGAACAGACATAGTAAGGCACACAGATTTCACACCAGCAAGCAGACTGTGACAAAATGAAAATAATGGTTTACCTGGCAATACATACAACAACTGGACATTCTTTTGCACACAATGGTAGAACTACAAGATCACAACTGATCTGGACATGTTGGAAGAAAAGGTCTGTGTTACAACTCTGCTAACTGTGATGGGTAAGGAACACCACCTGTTATAGTGGCATTTGCATATGTTCAGAGACACAGAGAGAAGACACAGGAAAGATTCTGGAGGCACTACAGAAACTCTCTGAGCCTTCAAATGTAAAATACGAAAGGTGCTTGTCAACAAGTCAATGTTATAATCTTGAGAAGTACATCGCAACTTTCAGAAAACTAGCAGATGTGAATTTGGCGCATTAAGAGAGGAAGTTATCTGTGACAGACAATTGATTGGCATGAGGATATAGGTGCATGAGAACACATTAGAACCGGACCTCATACTGAAAAAAGCCATAGATGTGTCACTCCAGAGACGAACACAAACTAATCAAGAAAATTGACGGGGGAGAAACAGAGATTATGACCTATACCTCCAGCAATTGACATTCAGAATGAAAAGGTCAAACTTAGGGTTGCAGACTTGACATTGAAGAACCAAAAAAAAATCAATTCTATGTTTCTTTACATAGACATATATACCTATGTATTTTATTTATGTCTTAGTAGGCAATCACTGGAATGTTAATGGTTTAGAGATGTTTCCCTCCTGTGAATGCAGGGACAAAAGACTTTGCTTGTTAGTGCCTAGCTTGCATGCTTCTCGAGATAACACCACTCGGTCTTCCAGAACAGATCGGAATGTGTCCCTAATTGATAAGGGGTCTACTTTTTAGGAATAGTTATCCTTTGGTCAGTAAACCAACCCCCATGCCTATAGTTCTGGGATATGAAACAGAGCAGGGTTTGGGGAAGCTCTTGCATTTTCCTCCTTTCTGCCTGCATCTTTGCTCTTGCAAACAAATTGAATCTCTAGAGAACATTTATATTTGATACTTGTACTGTAATTGTAATACTCAATATATTAAATTCATTTTTTACATAAATTCATTGACTATTTGGAATTAATGTAAAACAGGTCAAAATCCAGTTCCTTCTATACACAGATGCTAATAGACAGAACACCAAATTACTTACCTTGTCAGTACTGAGGTTCAGCCCTTGCAAAAGCTAAATGCCCAGCATACAGGGTCAGCTGTAAAGCATGTGGCAAACTAAATCATTTTGCCAGAGTTTGTGAACAAACAAATCACAAACCTTAAATAAAGAGGAAGACATTGCATCAGGGGACCACATAACAGATGCAATGTGGTACATCTCACATTTAAATTCTGTGGAGGACTGCTTAAACAAATGGTTAAATAAATTAACCTTTTCAAAGGTACAGTGGATATAAAAAGTCTACACACCCCTATTAAAATGCCAGATGGTTGTGATGTAAAAGAATGTGACAAAGTCAAATCATGTCAGAACCTTTCACACCTTTAATGTGACCATTAACGTGAACAATTCAGGGACGAAAATCTGATATCAACTTTGGAGGGAACAAATACATTAACTTTTCTCAAGAGCAAGTAGTTTATAAATACTGGTTTGTTTTACACCATCGGTTTGCTCCCTACTGTAGCTCTGCAATTTCAGCTATTTTGTGTGTGAACCCTGCCAACATAAAACAAACTGACTTGATTAACCTTACGTTAGCTACGTGCATTGAATACCTTTCAGGCGGTAGACACGAACACAGTCATCTTGCCAGCTAAGGAACACAACATACATTGCATTGCAAGCTTCTCTCATTTACACAAATTCAAAAGCTTCAAATATTGGTTGATTTTACAGTAACTAACCAGAAAATGTCAGATAAATGCGAGCTAAGAAAGTGTGACCTGTAATTCAATATAGCAAAAATTATGACTGGTGACGTTTTTAAATTTGTCTGATTGCATTTAGCGATAGAAGTATAGCTAACACATCCATTGTTTGAACTCGTTACTGAATGTCAGCAACCAGCAACTCTCTCAGATTCCCACAGACACAGAGTACCTGCCTGATGAGCCACTGCTGAGGATCAAAAATCAAACCACTGTCAGGCAAAGAGCAGGGGGTTACAATCTTTTTACATTTAAAAATGCACTATTAAGTGTCTATAATTAGCACAAGTGCTTTCGTTGTCTGTTTTTAATATTATTCAAATTGCATAGTTACGTTTAAATTGATATATTTGGGATTTCCGCCTATGAATCTGGGAGTAGTAAGGTATATCACACCAAAGATTTGCAAATCTGTCTAGAAGACGAGCAGATGTAAATTACCATCAGACGCCTATACTACAAAGCAGGATTTGGGGTTAGAAAGCTAACTTCAGGTTGAACCCTGGGTTGTCAGTGTCATGATGGTGGTTGTTGTTTGTTACTGGGTTACTTTGCGATGCCAACTTGTGCTGCACACCTAACCTGCTCCGGGGCAGGTTATATTGGAGATAACAGATTAACACGTATAAAAGTACCGCCTACTGACCAGTCTATTCTTGATTGAAAATGGCATCACCATTCTTAGAAGATCCCATGGAGCTGTGTGTGCCAATAGTGAGAGGGTCTCTTGAGAAAGCAAGAATGTTTAGAGACAGACAAAACCTGTTGGCTTTCTCTGATGAGTATCCTTACGAAAGACAAAGATTCTCACTTCTTTGTCAACTTCCTGAGCTGTATGTTTCCAGTGCGACACATCGAAGTCGTGCGCTTACATTTCCACAGACTGTATGCATAGCATTGTTTTTTGTTGTTGCTACAGGTAACTTGTATATGTGCAGTGGGTGATACAGAGAACATAAGCAAAAACACGGTCTGATGTGATATTCGAAAGCTGCATTAACAGATCTACTTGATACATTTGTTGGGTTCCCAGGCCTCTTGCCCACACAATCTATTGAAGGGGTCTTTTTATGAAATAGCAGGTAGACAATAACTTACATTGACTACTTCATTTATAAGTAACATAGACCCTATGATGTTTACTGTTGTACGTTAACTGCATCTCACTCCTTTCATAGGGTTCTCCAGAGTGCCATACTGTTGACTGCACCCATATTTTGATAACAGCATCGCTGGATGTGAGGGAAGGAGATGCAGTAGGCTGGACAATTAAATGTAATTCCGTTTTAGCACGTATAGAAATATTTACACAGAACAGGTATCACAGTTGGACTATATTTCTCCCCACAATGGAGTCCTTTCAAATGAACTTTGATGGTTCACCTTTTCTCTAAATATATTTATTCTATTTGCTCCCAGGACGCTTAACGCTGATAAGCGTGTTGCAAATGAAAGAATATGGCAAATATTTTCATAATTTAATGCACAGTTGTAATTATAGTCAAATCTAGTTGTACATTGATGATGGGGCAGTGGAATTGATAAGACTTGTACTATAACTTATGCATTTACATTTTGCCAGCTTTCCTTCCTGCTTTTGCCAGCATCAACTGTGATACCATATATATTCTTTATATTTCTCTAGAATGATCTTTTGCCTCTCTTGAATGATAAATGCAGCAGTGTTTCATATGGTGCAGACACTGCCGCTTTTATGTGAATGACCTTGTCACTAGATTGGGAAAACCTGGGTTGATTTAACAAATTGATAACCCCCGTCATGTAACCACTTATGCCGGACTGTGGTTGTTAGGCTTAATGAAGCCAGCTAACAAAAAGAAATCCTGGGTATGTTGAACTTGCTTCATAGTATAGGCCTTCGGTCTTAGAGTTACTCGTCATATCACCTTTTTGGGGGCCATTTCAGAAAGCACAACTGAAACCACAACTTTGGCTTGACTGACTCTGAGCTGTCAAACTCAGTCTCTGTACAGGTGGTAACAATTAGTTCAGTCAACTCTGAGTTAAGCTTTGCCCTGAGTAACGCACGTTACGCTGGAGATAAAAAGCGCTCATCAACATAGATAATGTGAATCATCATGGCAACAGGAGAAAAATGTATTGAACCCCATACTTCTCCTCAGTGGAGTTAGATATATTAATGAATACACATGCAGAATATGAGTATATATTCAAGAAAAAAGCAATACGGTATCAGCAGCAAAAGAACGTGAGCTAACGTGGCAAAAAAATGTTCATGTGTGAGCGTTATGATCATAGATCAGTGTTGCTGGTTGAGAAGCCTTATGACCTGAGTTGAAAGAAAACTCAACGTCTGGAAATTCATGCTCTGATACTCCCACTAAGTCACCTCAGGAAGTTTAGTTGTTTTTGGGCAGTTTTCACTGCCGAGTTTGAAACAGGAAAGGTATGATATCAGTATAAGCAACTGTGATGCTGTTTAGCCTCCTGTACCTAATTAAACACTTTTCAGTGGCTACATGCAACATATATTTAAGTAGTAAGTGAACATTTTATACGCAAAGAATAAGTACAATTCTTTGTTGGCCCATCTGCACAATAAAGCTGTGGAAAGACTTCCTATTCACATAATCTCCTTCATTTACTTTAGTAGCTGTCCTAGGAATATGAGTGCCATCTACGCTGCAAATCTCCCCTGGAAACCCTAAAATATTTAGTGATTAAGGCTTCAAGTCTCAAAGATTCATACAACAAAATACTGATTACTGCTTAGACAAATAACTGCAATTCTGTGGGGGTCTTGTGGGTCTGTGACTTGGGAACACTCAACAGAAACAATTTCAGGGAAAGAGTCACATCTCTGACAGCCCGACAGAGACGGTTGTCTTAGACAAATGCTCAGTGGTACCAATGTTATACAGAAAACTGCAACACAATTAATTTGTTCCAAACTGAGAGCAAGTCCACCATGTATCAGAATATTTTTCTTATAAATAATCGATTGTGCAGAAAAACTGTAATTTTCAAACAGATAACCATTTGTGAATGTACTGGCTCTTCTGACACATTCAGATGGCAGGTTTCAGTGAAAGAGTAGGACAAACTCAGGGTTAGTTGGATAAAACATGCTAGTGAACAGGTTCGCTTCTTGAAGTATGTTGCTATAGTAACTGACTCAGCAAAATGCTGAGCTGGCTCTTTAAAACTGTAAACCCAGAGTTCACATCAATACTGAATCAACTAACACTAGGTTTTCACTATACCGGCTTTCTGAAATACCCCCTTTATCTTTGGTTGATAAACAAACATTGCAGCACCTACAAAGGGGTAACGTCACTTCTAGAAAGTTTTTTCACAATAATTTTGACTGGTTGTCAGCTCTCCCATGATATGGGCAGATTCCTCTGCTGTCAGCTGCCACATGCGAGAAACTCAACCTACTACATGTGAACCACAACCATGTATTGCATCATGTCAATGCCACCAGCACCACATTTGCTGAGGTCACCAAGACAACAGAGAAAATTGCCTAAATGTAATGATGTCTTTGAAGGCCTAGGATGCCATCCTGGAGAGCTACATCTGAAGTGGGCCCAGGCGCATTACCTGTGTGGCAGCTTCCAAGATGGATACCCATTCCACACAAAGAAAAGTAAGATGTTACTTCCTGCTGACTTCCTCCCCAAATCCACTCCGGCCACTCAGACATCGACACCAGCCTCAGAAAGGCAAGTGGTGCGGTTTTCTGGCCAGGTGCTAACGAGGATTTCAGGATATTTATTGAGAAATGTGCAACTCAATTCAGAAGAGAAAACAAAGGGAGACCCTCCTTCCCCACAGAGACCCTTCCCTCCCATGGTACAAAATTGGACTGGATCTCCTCACAGTCAACAAACACAACTGCTTCATCGTGGTGGATTTTTACTCAATGTCCAGGCTCACATGCACACTCCTATCCTTCAAGGACACACTACTACAACCACATGTCGAATACTGTGGTGAGAAAAACAAACCAAAGAACTGACCGTGAAGCACCGCTATGACTAGAGACCATGGAAGGGACCCGACACACCAGCGGGGGTTGAACAACAGAATGCTACAATTGAAGAAGCCCCACAACCAGAAACGCAGATTCTGAAACACATAAGATCCAGAGCAAATTTCAGACCACCTATGAGATACTGGCAATGGTGCAAGTGTTGGACGTAGCGGTGACCTCCGCATTCTGACACCTGTCTACATGTCGACACTATCTTCACCCTGGAAGTTTTACATATAACACAGGATGCATATCAACTTATGAACATACTTTTTGAGATCATCTGGCTGTGGGAATTAGAATTTGAGGCTAAATTAAAGAAAATCATAGGTGTGTGTGTGTGTGTGTGACTTTTTTATATGTCAAACTTCAAAGGCTTTTAATCTGAGTGGTCACACGTAACATTTGGCAGCTGTGCCAACACAGTGAATCTTTAAATATTTGCATTGCAAATTCAACTACATGGAGGCAAAACTGTCTTAGATTTAAACAGAGAATAATTTTGACTGTGATTAAATTAAAAGTCTACATGTTTTTGACCAATACTATCTTTGCCCTACCACGGCACATGGAGGTCTTCTGTGATGAAACCCAATGCCTCTCACTTTGCTGTGACCGGCTGTAAAGCTGGGTTGGTGTATTGAGGGCAGAATGGGTGCAATGGTTCGGTTCATTGTTTGATTGTATGTCCCTAGTGTACACTCTAATGCATCCATACAGAGACACGTGCAGCATGGTTCTTTAGCAAGATCTTGCTATTACAGAAAACAATTCTACTGGAACAAAGTCATAGATCTAGAACCTGAGATCCGTGCATGTTTTTACCTAACCCACAAATGAATATACTGCCCTTGTGAACCTTTAGCACTTCTAAACCCTTGTTTACCACAGTGACCATTCAGGTAGCTTATGATGATAATACCATATTGCATTTGCTTTCAGTACCATCTTTGCTTTTAGTATGTTGGTTTAATCTATTTCATCTGTATTTTGTGATCCAGACATAATATTGGGCCCATTTCAAGATAACTTTGATTACGCTCAAAGTGCCCCTGTCGAATTATGTTTTTCCCCATCTCTTCAAAACAAGGTCAGCTTTTAGTTTGTTCTCTTCAAAACAATGTCTGCATCAGTTCAAGCCCATTTTAGTTATGGGGCCATTAATCATTAATATTACCTGACCCAATGCATTCAAAGGTTACAGTAAGTTTAGCATAAGGACTACATCAAAACCTTGACATCATCTGTTGAGATATAGCATTTTATACTGAATTAACAGTGAGATTTGTTTCTTGATTAAGTTAAGTGTAATTGTTTGTTAGCTTGTATAAGGAAACTACATTAATAATTCATTAAAATTCACAGCTGAAAAAAAATCAAGTTACTATACCAGTTGTTTCCAACATGGGAAAATGACTACAATATTTTTTATTAATAACATCAACAACAGATTTAACAGATTTTGAGCCTGGGATATACTGAAAACATTTAGAGTATAATGTAATATAAATCATCTACAATTAATTTTCTTAACCCTTCCACTTCACCTCCTGACTAATTGATATGTCCTTTAAAATGGCAACAAATATATCTGCCCAGTAAGCCATTGACCAAGATATTATATTTTGAAAGTGGCTCAGTTAAATGTCTTTCACTTTAGCCAAAGGTAGAACATGACGAATGAAAATATATGACAACATCTGCACATCAGTGGAATTCTATTGTTATAATGACATTATAACCTTTTGTAGTGCCTTTTCATTGAGAAGGGGTCAAAGTGACCCAGATCTGAATACAATGATTGCTGTACTCTCTTTCCTACCAAGAGAAACTAAGTTAAAGCAAGGATGCAAAGGTTTAACTGTATCACACATCTCTCTGCACTTTTAGTTTCTGTCTGTTGCAATGAGACACAGAGGATTGCATTTAGAATGTAATTGAAGTATTCTTTGATCCAGAAATCTGAAATCAATAGCAATGTGGTTGATCTTCCAAATCCCAGAGCCTATATTTCCGCTACTGTGAATGTGGTTATATTCTTCTCAGTAGAGGAAGGGCTTCATTTTGTAGTATTGTTTAGGTCAATGTATGTTAGTGAGTTACCTTTTAAAGACCCCTCCATCCCACTTAGAGACAATCAAATGTAAAAGTAAACAATACATTAGAATAATAAAATACATCAAGAATAATAAAATACAGTGCAGAGTCCACAAACTCTTTCTTTTAAGCGTTGGTTTCATTCACCCTGTTAACAAGGTCAAACAGACCTGTAAAAATACATTATGTTCTTTAAAATATTATCTTTGTTTTATTAATCAAGTGATGCATGGGTATAGTAATAAAATACATATTTATATATTTAACATATATCTGAATATACAGGTGTTTGGTTCATGTTCTGAACTTTTGTTTGTTGCTGGTGTGGCAAAACAAACAACATTGCATGTGTTTCTTTCATTGTCTATAGGGAGTTGCATTTATAGCAGTGGGACAGAGGGGTACAGCAAACCCTCTTCTGTAGCTTCGGCAAGTAGTGTTTCAAGTAGCAAATAAAGAATTTCCCAGTAATTTATAGTAAGGACAAGGTCCTGGTTTCTCAAAGCACTAAGATGTTCTTAAGATGCACATTAGGGCCTCATTATTTTATCAGTGTGTTTCCCGAAAGCATCATAACTTAAGTGGCATGTAACATTGCTCATTTATTAAGCAGTGTTCTGGACCATCATAAGAGGCATATCATAGTTTTTGTGAAATAGCGCCTCCCTCAACATGCGAGGAGTGATCGCAAACAGTTAATATTAAGGCAGAATAAATAAAAATCTAACACTTTTGATGCAAACGTATTCATTTAGACAAACTGATTGATAATTACATGAGTGGATGTAAATGTAATTGAATGCAGTTGGTCAACGGAGGATAAAGTAAATACAGTCAAGACCAGAAATATTTGGACACAATTCCCACCATTTTTTAAACAACCGAGATGCAACTGCAGTGCAGACTTTCATCTTTAATTTAAGGGGTTGTACAAAAATACTGTATGAAATGTGTAGGGATTGCAACCATTTTAATAAACAGTCCCCTTATTTCAGGGGATCAAATGTAATTGGACAAATTAACAAAATAATGAATTAATACTTTTTCAAGAATCCATTGCAGGCAATGGCAGTTTGGAAGTCTGGGACGCATGGACAACACCAAACTCTCTGCTTTAAGTTTTGTCTTCAGCGAGTGAAATGCATGCTTGATCAGGTTGAAATCAGTTGATTGACTCGCCATTGCCAAATATTCCACCCAAACTCCTTGGTTGCTTTCACAGTATGTTTTGGGTCATTGTCCATCTGTAAAGTGAAGTGCCGTAAATGCAAGCAAGCAACGGTTACATGTGATGGCTCAAGGCATTACATAATGACAGTTCTGTCAGATCTTACATTTGGGCACTGTCCAATGTTAGAATTAGATTCCCATCCTTCTTTTTTCCTGTTTCCTATCATACTATACCACACTGAGTGGCAACCTCACAACTAAAGCACGTTTGCATCTACAGGTTACAGTTATGTACAGGACGAATGAAACATGATGATGATGTTTAATTAGAAATAGCAGTCATGTCAATACATTGGCCTCACAGACAAAATATTAGGATAATCCAAAAATCTACCCTCATTTACCAAAAAGTGTTAAGGGGATCGTTTACCCTAGATTCATATTGATAAGTCCTTTTACCCTGACATTTTCTTGAAGGCCCATGGAGTCATCTTTCAGGGCAAGCCATTATATCCTTCAGAGTACTGTAAGTGCAATTTCACCCACATATGAATTTAGGTTGAACTATCCCTTTAAGGAAATTATTCTTTTTCCTTATTACTTTGTTTTACCTTTTATCAAAGACAAGAATTGACTTACCCTTGGTCAACTTCACTAAAGAGCCCTATCAGTGCTTTAACTGCTGAGCTTTCTTGAATGAGCAAAGTCTTCAGTGAACATGAGTAGACAGACAAAATATTTTAAACAGACTCTTCCGGTGATGTGAGGTGCAGTTGAAGCACTCCTTGCGAGCATCTTCCTGTGACATGGAGCTGTTAGAGACTTGGTTTTTCTCTCCAATTCGTTAGTAGTTATATAAAATGTAACCGACAGCTGGCTAATCTGACTGACCTTTTATATTGGAATTATCTATTTCATTTGTATTTTTCCACATCTCTCCTGATTTGTTGTTCACATATTGCCACAGGTCAGGAAAGACTATTCAATGACATTCACAGTGACCCATATTCTGTGACCCAGTTTATGGAGAGATAAGTTAAACCAATGAATAAGTGACAACGCTTTATGGTACCATAAACAGAATGTGATGTGTGCTTAAATGAAAGAAGATAATATAAGTCAGCTGAAGAAAAGACAATGAGGCTGTACATGAGTTATGTTTCAATGGTAAAATTAAATTAAATAGTGTGATGGGAAATGTAATATCAATGTGAGTTTGACTGCTCTGATAAAAACACCTTGGCCAGATTTTTGTCTGCATCAATCAGACAAACGCTCATCTATCAAACGAATACCTGGTATTTTTAACTGCCTGCTTTGCATCGTTAATTTAAATGTGGATTGTGTGTGCTTCTGTAGCAATTTGTGTAACACTTAACATTATGGAGCCCATATTTCACTATAAGAAGTATCTGAATTTATTGCAATAATTAATCCATACAGCTGTTCATATGTAACTATATATGCGTATGCCTGTATGTTATTACAGACTTGCGCTGATTTCCCAATCACCGCGGACCTCCAGCGCGAACGGTGTCCGTATATGGTGTGCAGCATCATCAAGGACCCTTCAAATTCATGTCACAAACTGTTTGCCCTCCTACCATCAGCCAGGCGGTACAGGTCTCTTTGTTCACGCACCAGCAGGCTCAGGAACAGCTTCTTCCCATCTACTGTAACCCTGCTGAAATCTGTGAACGTAGCCACCCACCCACCCACCACTTAGTACTGCTTCTCAGGGACATTGTTGCACTACTCTCTTTATACTACTGGACTGTGACTTTGCATTGCAATGTGTGATAAGGATGTTTTCAATTGTTACATGTACTTTTCTACCTCGGGAACCTCATTGATGCTATCCCTGCATTTCAGTTGCACATGCACCTTCAAATTGCCTTCATTGCACATTTAGAATTGCCATTTGTTCTTGAATTTGACGTCTTTGAACATTTATACATCCCACCTATAATATTTATTGTTTTTAAATGTTTACATGCACATTCTTTGCAAATGTTTATTTGCACTTCTGGATAGATGCCATATGCATTTTGTTGTGGCCCATTATCAGCAACAAATCCTGTTTTGCTTGTTAATCTAAGTTAATTGATTGTTAGAAAACCTATTTCCAATTATGTTAGCACAACTGAAAACTGGCCTTTATTAAACTAGTTGAGTATCTGGAGCATCAGAAATTGTGGGTTCAATTATTGGCTCAAAATGTCCAGAAACAATGAAGTTTCTATGTAAACTCTTGTTCTGAGAAATTAAGTGTATTCCATGAGAGAAATTGCCAAGAAACTAAAGGTCTTGTAGAATACTGGGTACTGCTACCCTCACAAAAAGGCACATTTTCTCTGACCAGAATACAAAGAGGAGTGAGCAACTACTGAGCATGTGGACTGTCTAGTTTGGGAAACAGATGCCTCACAGGGCTTCTACACCAGTCTATGTCAACAGTGAAAAAGCAACTCTGGGTTGCTGACATTTGCCAATCTGCAAAGAAAAAGACATCTCAGACTGACCAATAAACAGAAAAGATCAAGATAGGAAAATGAACACAGGCACTGGACAGTGGAAGATTGAGAAAAAAGTGGTACGAACAGACAATTCTAAGTTTGAGGAGTTTGGATCACAAAGAATGTTTGTAAGACGATGACCAAATGAAAAAATGCTGGAGGAGTGCTGGATGCCATCTGTCAAGCATTGTGGAGGCAATGTGATGGTCTGGGGGTGCTTTGTCGGTGGTGAAGTGGGACATTTGTACAGGGTAAAAGGGAACTTGAAGGAAGAAGGCTGTCACTCCATTTTGTAATGCCATACCATACCCTGTGGACGGCGCTTGATTGGAGCCCATTTCTTCCTATGGCCCAGGATAATGGCCCAAAGCACAGCTCCAAACTATGCAAGAACTATTTAGGGAAGAAGCAGTCAGCTGGTATTCTGTCGACATAGAAAACAAGTGACCCCCAACCTTACAACAGTAGTGTATATCCTATGTATGATATTAACTCATTTTCTTTGTTTCTGTGTTGCTTGTAACTGGTTTGGGTAATGCAAGTTCTTGTGCTATCAGTGGAATAACCTCTATATAAATATAACAATCTGTTTTTGTGTTAACTGTGATCATTTTACCTAAACTGATAAAAAATGTTTCAAGCTTTCGTATTCTGTGGACAGACCAAGGTATAAGACTTAAAAGAACATGTTTTGATGTGTTGAAAGGCTTTGTGTATCCCTGTGCCAAAAACACCTGTTTCCTAGTCCTACGTATATGGTTTGTAGGTCCCTGGGTTAAGCGGTCACAGTCATGTGGTACTGTAGAAATTTTGCTATTCCAAAGAAATCACATTGCTCATTACTCTGTAAAATGGAAAATCTAAGTACGTATAATCAACTAATTGATTAAGACCATTTTGTGTGTGCTTCTGATCTTCTCACGGAATGAGATGTACCTAAACCAGATGAGTAAAGTTATGGCTAACTCAAAGCCTGTAGACATCTTGTTATGCCGAGCTTAACAGAATGGCTTGTGAGAACTGTAGTCTAACCATGCATGGGAGGGGGACACAATGGATGCACTGCATCAATCAGTAAATAAAATGTATTTATAAAGCCCTTCTTACATCACCAGTTGTCACAAAGTGCTTTTACAAAATACCCAGACTGAAACCCCAAGGAGCAAGCAACTAAAGTGTTGAAGCACAGTGACTAGGAACAACTCCCTAAGAGGGGATGACATTTAGAAAGAAACCTAGAGGAATCAGATTCTGAGTGGTGACCAGTCCTCGACTGGCTGTGGCGGGTGAACATTTTGATAGTAGAAGTTGTCATAATTAATTACTGAATGTCTACTTGCCTATATTCAACCTTCAATGGAGATCTTTTGACCTCATACTGATGAGAATTTTGTTGACTGCTCCAGGTTTATACATTTTGAATAATGGTTTAATTAAGAAAATGATCTACAGTCTCTCAGCCATTCTCATTACAATTTCCACAACAACTGCCATACATTGAACAGTACACATTTTGTTATAATGACCCACACATTTTTGTGGTAGAAATTGTGTAAATATTTCAAACTGGGTATCTGTACATTATCCTCCTGAGTGGTACGACAGGCATGCTCTGATTGTACAAGACATGTATGTAAATGAAGACCTTCATTTATAAACCTTGAGAGTATTACATGATTTGTATTTTCAAAGGTGTTACATTGTAATATACACTCAACAAAAGGATTATTAGGAACACTTGTTCAATTTCTCATTAATGCAATTATCTAATCAACCAATTACATGGCAGTTGCTTCAATGCATTTAGGGGTGTGGTCCTGGTGGTCCTGGAACTCCAAACTGAATGTCAGAATGGGAAAGAAAGGTGATTTAAGAAATTTTGAGCATGGAATGATTGTTAGTGTCCGACGGGCCGGTCTCAGTTACTGGGATTTTCACGCACAACCATTTCTAGGGTTTACAAAGAATGGTGTGAAAAGGGAAAAACATCCAGTATGCGGCAGTTCTGTGGGCAAAAATGCCTTGTCAATGCTAGAGGTCAGAGGAGAATGGGCCAACCGAGGTATGCAGCAAAGCATTTGTGAAGCCACAACACGCACAACCTTAGGCGGATGGGCTACAACAGCAGAAGACACCACCAGGGTACCACTCATCTCCACTACAAATAGGAAAAAGAGGCTACAATTTGCAAGAGCTCACCAAAATTGGAGAGTTGAAGACTGGAAAAATGTTGCCTGGTCTGATGAGTCTCGATTTCTGTTGAGACATTCAGATGGTAGAGTCAGAATTTGGCGTAAACATAATATGAACATGGATCCATCATGCCTTGTTACCACTGTGCCAGCTGGTGGTGGTGGTGGTGTAATGGTGTGGGGGATGTTTTCTTGGCACACTTTAGGCCCCTTAGTGCTAATTGGGCATTGTTTAAATGCCACGGCCTACCTGAGCATTGATTCTGACAATGTCCATCCCTTTATGGCCACCATGTACCCATCCTCTAATGGCTACTTCCAGCAGGATAATGCACCATGTCACAAAGCTTGAATCGTTTCAGATTGATTTCTTGAACATGACAATGAGTTCACTGTACTAAAATGGCCCCCACAGTCACCAGATCCCAACCCAATAGAGCATCTTTGGGATGTGGTGGAACGGGAGCTTCGTGCCCTGGAATCCCACGAATCTCCATAAACTGCAAGATGCTATCCTATCAATATGGGCCAACATTTCTAAAGAATGCTTTCAGCACCTTGTTGAATATATATATGTATAGATGGATAGATAGATATGAAGACAAGTGTGATGCATTTGTTTAGTTTACTACACCTAATGGACATAGCAGACCATGGGAGGCCCAATATCCCCTAAACACCTGAGGGCACTGAGGGAAAAACATTGGTGTTTAATGCAATTTACTTTGTCTTGTGTGAGCATCTTATTCCGTCTGTTTTCTGTGTTTTTTTCTGTTTATATTTAATAACTGAACCTAAACTGTATCTGTAAACATGTACATGCAGGGTCCAGCTGTAAAAGAGTCCTTGGTCTCAGTCTGTGTTCCTTGTTGAAATAAAGGTTTAACAGTAACAAAAAAGATAATATAAATTCTACGACATGTACCCTATATAATGTCATTTGAATACTACACTGCTTAAATTTTTTTTTCAATGAATGGAAGATGTAATCATTGCAGTTTAAAACCAAGTCTGTTTTGGTGCAAATGAAAGGTGAACTGGAGGGGCAACAGAAAGACAACCCACAAAAAGGGTATGGTTTTGCAGGTGGTGGTCACAGACAATTGCTCTCTTCTTATCCTTCCTGACTGATTATTCTTTAGTGACCTTGTCACTACTGGTTGCATGAGATGGTACCTGCAGCCCATTCAAGTTGCACAGGTAGTCCAGCTCCTCCAGTATGGCACATCCATATGTGCCGTTCCAAGAAGGGTCGCTGTGTCTCCCTGTATAGTCACAAGAGCTTTAAGGAAGTAACAAGAGACTGGCTATTATGCAATGTGAGCTGGACAGGGCTTTAGAAGGGTATCAACCCAGCAGCAGGACCGTTATCTGCTTCTTTGTGCGAGGAGGAAATGCAGGAGCACTGCAAGGGCCCTGCATAATGACCTCCAGCAGGCAACTGGTGTGCATGTTTCTCAACAAACAGTCAGAAACAAATTCCATGAGGGAGGCATGAGGGCCTGACATCCTCTAGTGGGACCTGTGCTCACAGCCCAGCATCATGCAGCTGTGTGAACACCAGAATGGACAAGTCCGTCCTTGGCACCCCATTCTCCACAAAGATCAGCATCACATCGCATGACAGAGTGAAAGAGTCTGAAAACAGCGTTGTGAAAAACAGCGCCTGCAACATTATCCAGCATCACCGGTTTGGCGGAGGGTCAGTGATGGTCTGGGTAGGCATGTCTTTGGCAGGTCACACAGACCTCCACATGCTTAGTAACGGTACCCTGACTGCTGTTATGTACCGGGATGAAATCCACAGACACATCGCCCGAAACGTACACTGGTGAAGTGGGCCAGAATGTGTAGGCAGTTCTTGGATGATGAAGGCATTGATGCCATTGACTGGCCCCTATGTTTCCCAGACTTGGCTGAAAATAATTGATAATCTCTGGGACTTGTATCGGTGCATCCAGCACTGCCATGTTGTGCCACAGACTGTCCAGGAGATCACTGATGCCCTGATCCAGGTCTGGGAGATCTCCAAGGACACCATCTGCTGTCTCTTCAGGAGCAGGAGCACGCTGTCTCTTCAGGAGCACTCCAGACGTTGTCAGGAGTGCATACAGGCACGTGGGGGCCATAAACACTACTGAGTCACATTATGAGTTTCTGTGATGAAAGTCAAACAAGTTGGAACTGTCATGTCCTGGCTATGCCCCTAGCCATCTTTGCGCTGGCTGGGGCCATAGTCAGGACATGGCCAAAGGAGATGGCTCTAGCCACCTCTATGGGCTTTGGTTTCCCCAATTGGAGGCAGGTGTTCGTTATTGCCTCCAATTGGGGAACCTATTTATGTTGACTGTTTGCACACGGATGTGTGGTTTATTTTGGTTGTCAGCCGAAGGCTATAGTTCACCCAGTCTTAGTGTCTGTTTTGAGTTCGTTCTTTTGTTTCTTTTGTTCCTGTCCATTAAAGTATGGATTATTTCTCAAACAGCCGTTCTGCCTCTGCTTTTCTGTCCACATACCCCGGACACTATGACAGGAACAACCTGTGATTTCAATATTTTACTTTGGTTTTTGGCGTGTGTTTCAATCCAGCCCTCAATTGGTTGGTGATATTGGTTTCCACTGATTGTTGTTGGTTTCCACTGAATGTTCTCAACAAATTACACAATACAGGAAAGATTTTGAACGTTCAAATATTTTGTTCATTGAGACCCGTTGTGTGGTTTCTGCATTCCCTTATTTTTTTGGAGCAGTGGGTATTTATTTCTGCTGTTCTAATTACAAACATGCCTTTCTGTTTCTGTGTCTTTGGTATACAGGTGCTGGTCATTTAATTAGAATATCATAAAAAAGTTGATTTATTTCAGTAATTCCATTCAAAAAGTGAAACTTGTATAATGTATACAGTCATTCCACACAGACTGATATATTTCAGGTGTTTATTCCTTTCAATTTTGATTATTATAACTCACAACTAGTGAAAACCCCAAAATCAGTATCTCAGAAAAATAGAATATTGTGAAAAGGTTCAATACTGAAAACACCTGGTCCCACACTCCAATCAGCTAATTAACTCAAAACACCTGCAAAGGCCTTTAACCCTCATTGATCCAGGCTATTTTAGGCCGGATTTCACTACATGCACATTTGGGGTCCTAGAATAATTTCTGTAAAAGAAAACATCTATAGTGAGTGTATATGGGTATCACAACCCCTTTGGCTAAAAAAAAAAGCAAAAAAATCACCAAAAAAAATGACACTATTTTGCACTCCCATTCCATTACATTGGAAAAA
>JACXGJ010008947.1:0-25565 GCA_016801105.1 Esox niger
TGTTCAGCCCTCGAGTGTGATGGTCAGGTTATGATAATGACAGACGTGTTCAGCCCTCGAGTGTGATGGTCAGGTTATGATAATGACAGATGTGTTCAGCCCTCGAGTGTGATGTTCAGGTTATGATAATGACAGACGTGTTCAGCCCTCATGTGTGATGTTCAGGTAATGATAATGACAGACGTGTTCAGCCCTCGAGTGTGATGGTCAGGTTATGATAATGACACATGTTCAGCCCTCATGTGTGATGGTCAGGTTATGATAATGACAGACATGTTCAGCCCTCATGTGTGATGTTCAGGTTATGATAATGACAGACGTGTTAAGGGGGAACAAGGCAACAACGGTCCCTCAGCCTTACCCATGATGTGCAGGGAGATGTCATGGCTGCCTAACAGGGGCGGCACCGAGACAGAGCAGACGTACGTCCCCTCACTGGTCGTCTTGGTAGGGGGGAGGGTCAGGGAGACGTCGCCTTCGCTCTTCAGGCCCTTCAATGCCACCCCGTTGCCCTCTGTCCGGCCGGAGCGGCTGGCGTGGCGGAAGAGGGTGATGCGTTCGCTGCGCTGCTGAAGGCGCCATTCCACCGTGAGATCTGGTGCTTTGTGGTCCACAGCGAACTGACAGTGCAGGCTCTGGTGACTCAGTAGGCCCACCCGCACAGTGGGGGACCGGGTTAGGACTAACATCACAGCTACAACCAAGCACAGGTCACATCCAGGACAGAGAGGCAGGAAAAAGGGCATTCGGTGCAGAGGAGAGAGCGGAAGAGGTAAGTCGTATTTTGAACTGTGACACCTACAACAATACAGTATCATGCAGATCAGGAGAGGTACAGATCAGGAGAAGTACATGGCCGTTTGGAGAGAGGTTTAATTCACATACAGTACCTGCAGCTCCACACTAAAGATAACCACTGGTCTAAGGGAATACCAAGATGCACGGGTATCAGAAAACCTGACACATGCTACATAATGGATTTACAACCCAGGTTGTAACCCTGATGTCTGATTGGCAACAAGCAAGGGTGTACCTTTGCATCATCAGAAACCACCCCAAGCCTACTGACCCATAACAAAGAGACAGAACTAATGGGTTACTTGATGTGGTCAGCGTCTCCCTGTCTGCAATGGGTGCCCAGCGACGAAAGTCCGCCTGGCCCGGTGTAGGTGTAGCCGGGGTGTGCCGGAGGAAACTGGTGATGACAAAGAGGCCGTCGTTGTGCCGCAAGGTGCAGGTGAACCAGGTGTCATGCTCCTGAGCTCCTAAGCCGGGCCAACGCATTTGGATGCCTTCCGTGCTGTACCTGCGAATCTCACACTGCAGCTGGTCCACAACGGCTCCTTCGGTGTACTTCCTCATGTCCACCTTAGACCCTGAATAAAGACGCCAAATGTTTTGGACCGTAAGCATCAGAACTCTAACCAGTGGGTCATGACAATAAACTTAAATAGCCCACACCCGCCTTCTTAAAACGATCAATCCAATGCTTTGTTTGAAGCCCTGTTCATGTCAGCAGTCGTCAGAAAGTGCGTTTACACCTCCGAAAACCCAGCTGATTCTCTCACCTGTGTTAAGGAAGGTGATTGTATTGGGGTTCAAGGCAGCGTCCCCTTCGTGGCCAAACTGCAGCAAAGCATCTCTGTGTTCATACTCAGTTTCAGCATGTCCCTCAGAATTTATATTGACATGCTCATCCACCAGCCGACATGGCAGCCACGACAGCTGCTCAGTAGTCCGGAGTCCTGGAACAGCTGTAGAGATAAACAGAATAGTTGGGGGAAAACTGTTTGTGAAACATTAAACTATCAATAACATGATTTAACCTAAAAATCTATTCCATTAATTCGCATTTTTAAATTAGCACAGCATTGTGTGAAAACATCCATGTAAGAGGTACATTCCCAAAATGTGTTATACAAGTTGGTTACCTGCACAGAGAAGTAAACTGAGAATAATAATGAGGTTTAAACTCATAATGTTAGTGGTTGTTTCTTTCTTTGCGCCATTTAGACTCGAAGCTGAGCAACTTTTACTTTCGTTTCTGTGACTTGACGCTATACTGACGAAATAGAGAACCTGCTTTGCATCTGTCACTAAATTAAATTATGTTTTGACCAGTGGCTTGTAATAGGCCTAGTAAAAGTGATATAACGGTATGTACATGAAGGAAAAAAAGCAAAATCAAAATGTACACTTATAAAACATTAAATTGCATGATAAGCAACCCGTGATACATCCACACACTAAGAGGCGCTACAGTGATGGACACGCAGCAGCGCGTGAAATACAAGTCACGTGATGTTGATGCGGAAACACGAGTCGTTTTGAATGTAACGGAAAGAATTGAGTTATTGTAATATCTTTTTGGAAATTATATAGTTAATGGTTTCCCTAAATTGTTTGCATTTATGAGAATTGGTAGAATAATTAACTGAAATAGAAGTTGACTCGTGTCGGTCCAGCTGGAATAAAGGAATGCACATTTAAGACATAACAGCAACTTTGGTAGTCACCAAAACCAAATCATGAATCAAGGTACCTTTGAACTGAATTCATTCGCTTTATTAACATCGACACCTTATTAATTATTTGTAATTGCATGTTATCTGCAGATCTAACGTGGCTAACAATGTAGCTAAGTATGGTCGGTATACCCCGTGCTGTGGCCAATCATACTCATAGTCAACTCAAGCGTTAGTGGTAGTACTTGGGGTGTAGTAATTCTCCCTCGAGTGTGGTCGAATTTTTACTAATAATTTATAATTAATTTGGGTCAAATCCAGCTACGTCTCTTGATTTCCCATTGCTCCTATTTAGTAACAACATCGGCATATGCGTGAAGGCATATCCGTGTTGCCAACAATCTGTTATGCCTGGACTTACAATTTAGACATTAAGTTGAAAAACCGCGTATGTGAAACGTTTCTTAAAATAGGAATCAAGAGGGTCTAGGCAACTATTTGCATTTTTCCCATACCAAATAAGTTTGAGCAAAACATTTTGCAACTAAAATATCTTGCTTGGCAGAAGGAACTGCTGTACTGAACTAACTCTCTAGTCAACACTTAGACATGTTTAGTTATTCACACTGTCATTCTTGGGCTTTCAGATTCCTGGCAAAGCTGTGAGAAGACTGCCGTTCTTCAGGGGGCGTTTCTGTTGGCCAACCGGCTATACCAGCCTGCCTCACTCGGTGCCCTGAAGAAAGAGGACTGGGACAAGGTTTGCCACCCCATTCTGCAGGCTGTCAGAGAAATCTGTGGGCAGGAGCGCAGTGGTTGCCAGACGAGTTTCCACTGGAAGAAGAAAATCCTCTGCATCGTATGGAGCAAGGTACTGGGAAGAGAGAGCTTAGAGGACGTGGAGATTAGCTGGAGGGAGAATCCATTCTTCTCTCTGCAGAACAGTCTGCCGGACATTAACCGCACAGTGCTGTTTGAGCTGGTGAAGTTGATGGGTTTCTCTCAGATCTACGCCGAGCTGCTTCTGTGTATCCCGTCGGCCTGTCTGAGTGCCGAGCTTCAGAAGCTAGTTCAACACGTCGCCTGTAACAGCACAGAGGAGGATGTCCGTGTCCTGCTGGAGGTGTGGTGGGAACTCTGGAAGAGCCGTGGAGGAGAGCACAAGGAGGATCTGGATACAGTCTTTACCGCCATGTGGACCCGACTCGGCAACACCAACTCCACTGGTTTCTCTCCTCAGGCGGCCAAGAGATTCAAGTCAGACCCAAATTCAACACCACTCACCACTGATTTGCTGTCCATTTTTCTTAATGCCCTGGAGGAGATGGAAAGGCATCTGTGCACGTCTGACCTTTGCTGTTTTGCCCTGTCCAACTGCCTTGATTTCCTGTACACCACACATCTGATAGATGTTGCTGATTTCCTCCCAGCTGAGGTGAAACTTCGGAGCCTGACCGGCGCAGTGGTTGTCAGGAAGAGGCGCACTGGGAAAGAGACTTTCAACTTGGTCCAGGTGATTAGCGAGGCCCAGAGAGACCTTCGGGCAACCCACACACCATCTCATTTCAAACCCTGTGGAATGACCCTGGCGCTGACCCTCCAGACCGTGTCACAGCTGACTCAGGCCTGGATCCAGCGAGGGCTTTTCAAGAGCATCGACTGTAGCAACCCTAGTGACTCTGCACTCCGGCTGAAAAGCAGCCTGGCCAGAGTTCTAAAGTCCCTAGAAGACCGATCCGTATTGGGGAACATCGACGAGGCCGAGCTACAGACACTAAACAATGCACAAAGCACTTTGAGGGGCTTGTCAGAGTCACTTTCCATACCTGATATGGAGAGCAATGCTGCAGAAATGGCCCCAGTTGCCATGGCAATTATTGACCACCGATTAGACGGCTTCCAAGACTTCACCATGTTATATGCCACTGAGCTTAGCTGGTCGCTGAGGGAGGAGGAGTGGATTAGCTGTCTGGAAAGGAACAAAAATGCATTCCAGCAAAAGGACACTGTCATGAAATTGGTCTCCACTCTCATTGCAAAGTGCCAAATAGACATCGAAGTTGGACAGTGCAGAAAGCTGAAGAACACGATCGTGGACATCTTCTCAGAGCTTCCACTGGCTGAGAAGAACGCCACATTAGCCGAAATGCTAATGTGCTCCAGGAGGGGTCTACAGGGTTCTCTGCCCCAGGCTGTAACCGAAGGCTTCAACGAGGAGCTCAACATGGCCTTCAACTGCCTCATCCAGGGCAGGGCAGCGCAGGGCGACCTTAGCTCAGCCGTGTCCGCCGTAGCCCGCGTGGCCTTCCAGAATCCTGAGGCCACCCTGCGGCGGTGCTGCCATCTGGCCGTGGTGAACATCGGAGCCCACAGCCTCCTGTCACGGATACTCCAGCAGCTCTCCGGATTGCGTGGCAATGCCTCCGGGGACGTGGAGGGCTCTACCGGAAGCTTGCTTTGCCACTGTCTCCAAGAGACCGTTGTGACAAAACTGTCCTCCACTAAGGAGGAGGACCAGTTTCTGCACTTCCTGGTTGCACTGATGCAGCCAAGCGTTTCCGGGGGCGGCCAGAGTTTCCTGCTGCCCGAAGATGTTGTATGTGCCTTTGTACTGCCTCACCTAACCCCGTCTTCTTCTCACAACTGCAGGCTGGAGCTGTGTCTGCGTCTGCTCCTCTCAGCCCTGTCGCTGGATTCCCAGGAGCTCTCTCCTCACTGGGTCTTGAACTGCTCCCCGTTCCCCCTCCTCTACATTCTCTGTCAGCTGCTGAATGACGCCAGCAAGTGCTGGCAGCTGCCAGCAGAGGGCGCATCAAGTCACATATCCATGGACTGCAAGGATCTGCTGGTCAGCGTGCTGACGGCCCTGGGCCAGGTGGTGGGTCGGGAGGTAGCGTTGGCACCCAGCACCTGGTCCAGGGCCCTCTCCTGGCTTTACAATAAAGCGGAGGCCCTGGACTGGACTATCCGCTTCCACCTGAAGGCAGTGTGGGGGGAGCACTTCAAGAACGAGGTGCCATCCGCGCTCTTGGCCGTGTGTGAGCTGCCGGAGCGGGAGTGGTCCGGCCTGGAGCTGTCCCAGTACGGCCCAGGCACAGGGCTGCTGGCATGGATGGAGTGCTGCAGCCTCTCCGACCAGCTCCGGGAGACCATGCTGGCCTCCCTGGCTCTGGACCAGCACCGGCCCGATGATGTCAACATGTTCAGCAAAGGCATGCTGGTGGCGCTGACACAGGTCCTGCCCTGGAGCACTGTCACTGAGTGGGCCAGGCTGCTGGGGGTCACGCGGGAGCTGCTGCACTCAGGCCGGCTGCACGTGCCCTACTCCCTGGAGTATGTGGAGTTCCTCCCCTTGCTGGACCTGCGGCTGTTCTCCTGCGAGCTGCGCCTGTCCGTCCTGCTCCTCCGCGTCTTCCAGCTGCTCTGCGGCTCCAGCTGCTCCGACTGGCTGCCCGACCGGGGCTGGGCCCACGTGGGGAGGCTGTACGCCGGCGCCGTGCGGGAGCTCGTCGACTCCCTGAGGGCCAAGCTGCCCGTCTCCCCCGCCGACCCCTCACCCAAACGCTTGACCGATGAGAGCATGGGCTCCGCCGCCCTGCCGTCTGTCAGCCAGGAGGTTCTGTTCGTACTGAGCCAGCTCTTCTGCCACGTGCAGCACGTGCAAGTGATGATGCCGGGCGGGGAGTGCGAGGCCCTGTTCCTGTGCGCCCTGGAGATCCTGACACACTACGAGGCCGTCCTGGTTGCGCACCCCGGCAGCAGCTCCCACCTGGAGTGTAGGAACACTCAACACTTCTTCACCACCATCAGTGAGAACCTGGGGAACGCTGAGATGAAGGCCGTGTTGCATCAGAAAATCTCCCAGCTGTCGTCATCGGGCTGATTTACTTTTCAGACTGCGGTTAAATAATGGTTTACTGTTCCCAGCTTCAGAAACACGTACAAGTATGTTGTTTTGCTACTTTATGTTGAAAACATAATATCTTTGCATTGAAATAAAATTGACTAAACATTTCATGATGTTGTTTATGGGTTTATTTTCAAAAGTCACATGAACATTGAAACTACATGTGATGATCCATATCACAAGGCTTTACCAAACAACTTGGTCTTTCTCTTAAAATATTTAATAATAATACTTTGCCTAACTATGAACAATCATTTGGGCATTATCAAGTATTCTGATTTATCATTATGTCTTGTCTACATACAGCTTTGGAAAATAATATGAGACCGCACAATGATTAACCCTGCATATTACCGGCACCATAGTTAGGATGAGTAGAAAGAAGAAATGATGCAAACCTACAACATGGGAGGTTAGCATGTCTGATTATGGCCCCTTGGTAACTTTATTGGTAATGGTGAGAGGTTTGTGTGTGTTGGAGGTGTGGTCTTCAGCCCTCTAAGTGTATAAAATAATTTCACAGTTTAGTCAGAATTGTCGTGGTCTCACTTCAGGCCGGTCCACCTGGACTGATCGGCTGAGGGACAAGCATTCAGCTTAAGGCAATGCATTCATGTAGAGGTAATTAACAATATTGTTTTTATTTACAATACATTCATCTAAAATCAAAAAATTACATTTTCAATCCATTTATTATTTTCATAGGTTGCCAATCCTTTTTGGAAGTTGCAGTAGATTTAGAATTGACCCACATTCAGAATTTGTGATCATTGAGAATCTTTGATGAATCTATTCACATTCATTGTTATGCCCTGTGTTCCACACACACTGTTTCAGAGTGACAGATTTTTTTTTTTAACTGTTATCCACCGAATCCCAGAAGAGTAACTGGCTCTAATCTGACTTGAGGCCATTGTTGTGAGCCTGTTGACCCTTTGATCTTGCAGTCTGACGGAGGTGGAGTCGATAAGCCTTGCGACATAACAGCACAAACCAGTAGACCTGTGGTGCTAGTATGGACAGGTTGGCTAAATTGCAGTGGAGGTGTAGGTGAAAAGGAACTTTGTGGAAGGGAATGAGGTACTGTTGACTGTAAACCCAGTACATGTAGGGGAAGACCAGGATACGGCAGGTGAAGAAACTCAGCAGAGCCACAACACCGTTGACTGTGTGAAGCCACGAGTCCTCTAGTCCAAACTAGAGAGGTGGACACGGGGAAGGGTTAGTGATTGTACAGCGAGTGGTTATGCAGTTTTAATACTCCGCACATCTTATTCCTCTGAATCACAATTCAGAAGGGGGGGTTATTTATCTGGGTGTGGCCTCACCTGGATCAGCACTTTTCCGAGTGAGATGAAGGGAGTGCTGAATTCTGCCATGAAGAAACAGCCAATGAAAAAATCTCCACCCAGACCTGTTCTGAGGAACTGTGAAAGAAACAGAGCAAGTATCCATCATGATTCACAGAGAAATTAGCTTCTGAGGATAAGTCAGTTTCCCAATAACAGAAACTGGACTGCGGCCTATAACGCAAACATTCTGTGTTCAGGTCGTAGAATTAACTAGGCCCTAAAAACTATTTCATTTCCCATTTGTTAAACATATGAATACAGCACATGACCAACTGGAGTTAGAAAGTCTGACATTTCAGTTTCCTACAAGGCTGAACACGTGTTGAAATTGACCACAAATTCTATCATGGGTTGTCCTAAAACCAATAACTAAATTTATAGTACAGTAATGGTGTGTTCCATTCTCACCAGGGTGATGGGTGTGAAGACAGTGAGGAGTGCAATGTGATGGACCACCAGCAGGGGATAGTGGAGGAGAAACAGCTTGACTGTAAGGATGGAGTGTTCTCTGTACGCCTTGTGCCCCTTGACCTTTTGACTGTGGTAGTTACTCAGATACATGGCGTAGACATCGAAGGCCTTATAGGGAGCACCGAACCAGACAAAGCCATTGGTCAATCTGTGCCTGAAAACGTTGACATTAAATACGTTAGTATCGCAAAGAGGACTTATGCAATTGATGAAGCGCTAGTCAAAACCGACCACTTATAATCTCTCCCTAATTAAAATCGCTGAATCAATCAATCAGTCAAATTGACTTTATAAAGCCCTTTTTACATCAGCAGTTGTCAGAAAGTGCTTTTCCAAAACACACAGCCTGTCATCCCCATTCCCCAGTATGTCAGTTTGGACCTTAGAGCAATGCATTGCTCTGAATGTTTATACTCAATGGCCAATATATCTGCATGCTTCTTTTTTTGACTGCTTCTTATTTAGACCTTCTTGTTTAGACCGGCATGTTACAAATAAGAAAGAAATTACATATGATAAAACGACACATTTGTAGATTAGGATAAAATTGAAATGCATATAAAAACTATGGTGTGTATATATCGTTTTTATATGCATTCAACTTACGTATGTACATACGTATTGCACTTTGCAAAACAATTGCCAAGTGCTAAATTTCAAGGGAAACAGCGATGCTCTATATTCGTTGACTTTGGTGGGTCTGGTGTGAGATGATGATGAGTCATTGTGTTAAAATGTTGGGGTGGTCATGACCGAAACAAACACACGAGAAGACCTGCTAATGAGTACAACCGATACATGTAAGTGTTCCAGGTGCACAGTATGGGGAACAAGAGAAGTGGTGTCATAACATATACTATTAAATGGATTTAAGAAATGTGGCATAAATACATGACCATGACATAATAATTGCCCCATTTCACTTGCTTTCTATTAAGAACCAGTGTTATCATTCCTTCCACCCTAACCTAGCACCAGAATGAAGGAAGGCCGAGTAAAGAAGGAACATTGATGGCATTGATACGCAATTCTATTATTCAAACACAGTTTGGCACAACACACAATGCCATTGTGTGAAAAGGCAGTTGCACTCTCAGAATCAACTAGCTGTGCCACATTTACCTGCAAATACTGCAACCAAATCGCTCCTTGTAGTTGATCAGATCACGTTGTGGCCTACTTCTGCATTCGTAACTTTTATGTTTCAACATTTGTGGGTTTTTAAAATAGAACAGCTCGCTTCAGGTCTTGCCACAAAATCTCAATACGCTTCAGCTCACAGATAAACTGCCTGACATTCAAATTCTTCAAAATACGGAGTGGAATGTTTCCACAATGACAGCAATTTGTTGTTCCGAATTTGTCTTCAAAATTAGCACACAAACAACACCATGTTTTACCAGGGATGCAGAACAAGTACTATGGTTAAGAATAAGTTGGGAAAGTTCAGTGTTTGGTTTTTGCCAGACATAACAGCACCCTCAACATCCTGAAAGCGTGACCTTGATCTCTAAAATTCTTCTTCTTGACGTGTCTTGACAGGTATTGCCAGGTGCATTTTTGGAAAACCTTGAATTAGCCTACATTTATTTTTAATACATGGGGGACTATTGTGCTGCGCAAAACCATAACACTTTGTTCCACATTTTTTACCCCATGTCAACAGTCAAACATGATGGTATAGCTGCGATATTTTGAAGATATTTTGCTTTTTCAGAACCTCAACAACTTTGACAATGCCATTGAAGGAACAACAAATATTGCTCTGTATCAGTGATCACTGGAGGAGAACGTCCTGCCATCTACCTGTGAGCTAATGTTGAAGTGCAGCTCGGCCGTCCAGAATTCCCAAACAGGTCCACATCAGACTGGCTTATAATGAACACATTCAAACTCTTGGAACACTAAAAATCCAAATTTCTTGGTGTTAAAATCAGTTCTGCATGGAAGAGTGGGCCAAAACCTGTCCATTATCAATGTGTGATGCTAATAAACAACAATAGGACATGTTTGATGACAGTTAAAGTTATAACAAAACATCACTGACTGCTATTTCAGAGAACTTTGTATCTTTTTTTGGTAGATGGTCTGATGGTGTAAGGTAATGTTGAAATATACAAGTGGGTAAAATCCCAAAAGGTGAACATACTTTCATGACTGTGACTGTATGTCTTCAATAGGTCATAGAGTTGACATTATAAATATTGTGTCAAATATAATTTTGGTGTACAGAAATATATCTAATTTATATCTTAGCACCTTAGGTGTGAGAAAAGCATTTTAAAGTCACAGTATTTATGAAAGGCAACTTTAATAGATTTATTAAGTATATGATATAAAAAGAACAGCATGTTTGTGTGCATGTTTTTTGCTAAAGATTGTCACTAAGGTGCCAGACATAATCTCTCAGTGCAGGTCTGTGCAGGTAGACAGCCAGAGCTTGCCATAGTGCATCAGTTTTTGTTGCTAGGTCTTTAGGCTTTTAGGTTAAGCATCGAAATAAGCACATTGTGACAACTTCTGATTTAAAAATGATTTTCTAAAATCAATTTATTATATTTTAATATGTCAGTTCCATGTCAAAATGATCCAATATTGTTTATATGGCATTGGAGATCATGCACGGTTAGCTTCCGGATCATCCAAATGCTCTCTAGCAAACCTCAGACGGACAGGGCCTGGACATATACTGGCTTAAGCAGGGGGACACGTCTGGCACTGCAGGATTTGAGTCCCTGGCGGCATAGTGTGTTACTGATGGTAGCCTTTGTTACTTTGGTCCCAGCTCTCTGCAGGTCATTCACTAGGTCCCCCCATGTGGTTCTGGGATTTTTGCTCACCGTTCTTGCGATCATTTTGACCCCACGGGGTGAGATCTTACGTGGAGCCCCGGATCGAGGGAGATTATTAGTGGTCTTGTATGTCTTCCATTTTCTTATAATTGCTCCCACAGTTGATTTCTTCACACCAGGCTGCTTACATATAGCAGATTCAGTCTTCCCAGCCTGGTGCAGTTCTACAATTTTGTTTCTGGTGTCCTTTGACAGCTCTTTGGTCTTGGCCATAGTGGAGTTTGGAGTGTGACTGTTTGAGGTTGTGGACACGTGTCTTTTATACTGATAACAAGTTCAAACAGCTGCGATTAATACAGGTAACGAGTGGAGGACAGAGGAGCCTCTTAAAGAAGAAGTTACAGGTCTGTGTGAGCCCGAAATCTTGCTTGTTTGTAGGTGACCAAATACTTATTTTACTGAGGAATTTACCAATAAATTCATAAAAAATCCTACACTGTGATTCTCTGGATTTTTTTTCTCATTTTGTCTCTTATAGTTAAAGTGTACCTATGATGAAAATTACAGGCCTCTCTCATCTTTTTAAGTGGGAGAACTTGCACAATTGGTGGCTGACTAAATACCTTTTTGCCCCACTGTAATTTATTTGCATTTTATTGCATGACATAAGTATTTGATACATCAGAAAAGCAGAACTTACTATTTGGTACAAAAACCTTTACAGAGATTACAGAGATCATACGTTTCCTGTAGTTCTTGATCAGGTTTGCACACACTGCAGCAGGGATTTTGGCCGGCTCCTCCATACAGACTTTCTCTAGATCCTTCAGGTTTCGGGGCTGTCACTGGGCAATACGGACTTTCAGCTCCCTCCAAACATTTTCTATTGGGTTCAGGTCTGGAGACTGGCTAGGCCATTCCAGGACCTTGAGATGCGTCTTACGGAGCCACTCCTTAGTTGCCCTGGCTGTGTGTTTCAGGTCGTTGTCATGCTGGAAGACCCAGCCACGACCCATCTTCAATGCTCTTACTGAGGGAAGGAGGTTGTTGGCAAAGATCTCACGATACATGTCCCCATCCATCCTCCCCTCAATACGGTGCAGTTGTCCTGTCCCCTTTGCAGAAAAGCATCCCCAAAGAATGATGTTTCCACCTCCATGCTTCACGTTTGGGATGGTGTTCTTAGGGTTGTACTCATCCTTCTTCTTCCTCCAAATACGGCGTGTGGAGTTTAGACCAAAAAGCTCTATTTTTGTCTCATCAGACCACATGACCTTCTCCCATTCCTCCTCTGGATCATCCAGATGGTCAATGGCAAACTTCAGACGGGCCTGGACATGCGCTGGCTTGAGCAGGGGGAACTTGCGTGCGCTGCAGGATTTTAATCCATGATGGCGTAGTGTGTTACTAATGGTTTTCTTTGAGATTGTGGTCCCAGCTCTCTTCATGTCATTAACCAGGTCCTTCCGTGTAGTTCTGGGCTGATCCCTCACCTTCCTCATGATCCTTGATGCCCCACAAGGTGAGATCTTGCATGGAGCCTAAGACTGAGGGAGATTGACCGTCACCTTGAACTTCTTCCATTTTCGCATAATTGCACCAACAGTTGTTGCCTTCTCACCAAGCTGTTTGCCTATTGTCCTGTAGCCCATCCCAGCCTTGTGCAGGTCTACAATTTTATTCCCGATGTCCTTACACAGCTCTCTGGTCTTGGCCATTGTGGAGAGGTTGGAGTCTGTTTGAGTGTGTGGTCAGGTGTCTTTTATACAGGTAATGAGTTCAAACAGTTGCAGTTAATACAGGTAATGAGTGGAGAACAGGAGGGCTTCTTAAAGAAAACAGGTCTGTGAGGGCCGGAATTCTTAGTGGTTGGTAGGTGATCAAATACTTATGTCATGCAATAAAATGCAAATTGATTATTTAAAAATCATATAATGTAATTTTCTGGATTATTGTTTTAGATTCCGTCTCTCTCAGTTGAAGTGTACCTATTGTAAAAATTACAGACCTCTACATGCTTTGTAAGTAGGAAAACCTGCAAAAACAGAAGTGTATCAAATACTTGTTCTAACCACTGTAAATATGAAGCGTGTCATACTCAGATAAATTGGCAAGAAATACACTGTCCGAAAATATAAACACAACATTTTCAGTGTTGGGCCCATATTTTAGGATCTGAAGTAAATGATGCCAGACATTTTCAAATATGAACAAAAAGCCTATTCACCTCAAAATGTTGCACACAATTTTTACATCTCTGTAAGTGGTCATTTCTCCTATGCCAAGATTGTCCAAGATTAACTGACAAGTTTGGCATATTATAAATAATAACTAGGGGAGAGTGGGGTAAGTTGTCACACTGTTCATACCTCCAATGCTAGTGGTGCTCACTCAAAAATCACATAGCTACTTTCTGTGACTACACGTTCTATGGTCAACTTCCACATATTTTCAGGGGTGGATCATAAGGATTTTTGGCACTAGCCATTCAGGCTAGTAGGCCAATATTTCCACTAGCCCGGAGAAATATTACTAGCCCTGTTTGTAACTCTATTTACAGAGTAACAAACAGGGCTAGTAGTTTTTAAATGTATGTTTTCTATATATTTTTCCAGTATTCATGTTAAATTTGATTGACGTGTTTCGGGGCTTGTAGAGAGACAAATATATTAGAATAGTATACAGCTGTAGCTACAGTAACCAAGGGGGCGGGGCTTAGCGAAGGTAACCTTTTTTAAGGCGAGTCTGGCTGATTATTTCTGATTATGAGCCTCATAATACGAGGGCTGATGACTCATTATCTTCAATCATTTAAAACACCCTACAATAAATCGATAAGTTCACTCGCCTGAGAGACTAGTGATATTGTGGCCTGTAAATGTTACGCATTGTGAAAAGTGAAACAACATACCCTGCTCTCCCCTTATATAAGATAAAAGTATAGATGCACAGCTTTTATGTGAGAGCAATGTGGACATTATGTGAATCTGTCCCAAAACGTTTTGGGTCCTAATAGGGGGACTGTGTAAACAGAGTTATCGTAGTTGTGAAACAGAGAAACCTATGTGTAAACAAATACCCTAAAATAAGTTTAACATCCTATCCAAATCTTTCGTTTTCAAACCCAAAAGAAGAAAAAATAACTGTTTTTACAATCACCGAGGGCATCGTAAATTCTTACCTGTCAGACATCACATCATTGGAGGCCGTTGCAACTATAATTCCAACAACAGTAGCCAGAATGGCATAGGTGGAGGACATCAACCTTGGAAAAGAGACGGGAAATTATCGTATTATTAAATTGTTTTTTAATGCCGGAGTTCTGTTACGTTGATGGACCGTTCTATGGCTGATGAGTTTAAGATCTGAAGTGGCAAGGGTCCTTCCCAAATGTATATGTGAGGCTGATGCTGTGTCAACATGTAAATCCGACGTCTTCCAGAAACACACAACCGAATTTTCCATATTTTTTTTAATTCCCCATTGTTTGGGCAAAATGTTTTACTTTGGCATGTATCATCCGCAGAATCCTCATTTGCTTGCGTAGCGATACTTTTTTATTATTAATAATAATTGTGTTGTCGTGCATAGAATGCGTTAATTTGTTAATTTGCTGAACAACGGTTAATCTGCTGAACAACGTCGTTTAAGTTCTGAACTGACTCCAAACTAATGCGGAGACCAACTCCTATCACTAGGGTGAAATTTTGAGGAAATAACTCACTAATTTGTTAATTCAAGGTAAAATACGTAGGCCAAAATAATACACAATCAATAAAGCATACCTTTGGCTGACTACCACAACATCTGCATCAGTCCAGCTTTTGAAGGATGACTGAAGTACTTTCCTTGAAATTAAGAAGAGTCCCGGGAAGAATACCGCACCACAAGCTAAGATAAACATGATTACTACACTTGCTAGTTCAACTGCCGCACCGTCTGAACAAAAATGAAGTTATGCGAGCGGGGGCGGGGAAATGCGTAGATAAGAGTAACCACGTTGGTTTGGAAAAAAGATTAGGCGGCTTTTTAGCGTGGTTGTCTAGCACATTATGGAGAGCTATCATCGGAATGCACATTTATCTTTTTCGGTTCAGCATGAAACAGCGCTAATACATTTTACATTTACTTTGGTACAATATATTTTTTTTATTATACAGGTGCTGGTCATATAATTAGAATATCATCAAAAAGAATATTTATTTAAGTAATTCCATTCAAAAGTGAAACTTACATAATGTATACAGTCATTCCACACAGACTGATATATTTCAAGTGTTCATTCCTTTTAAATTTGATTAGAACTGACAACTAATGAAAACCCCAAAATCATTATCTCAGAAAATTTGAATACTACTTAAGACCAATACAAAAAAAATATTTTTAGAAATGTTGGCCAACTGAAAAGTATGAGCTTATACAGCACTCAATACTAAGTTTGGGCCCCTTTTGCCTGAATTACTGCAGCAATGCGGCGTGGCATGGAGTCGATCAGTCTGTGGCACTGCTCAGGTGTTATGAGAGCCCAGGGAGCCCAGGTTGCTTTGAAAGTGGCCTTCAGCTCTTCTGCATTGTTGGGTCTGGCGTATCGAATCTTCCTCTTCTCAATATCCCATAGATTTTCTATAGGGTTGAGGTCAGGCGAGTTTGCTGGCCGATTAAAAACAGAGATACCATGGTCCTTAAACCAGGTACTGGTAGCTTTGGCACTTTGTGCAGGTGCCAAGTCCTCTTGGAAAATGAAATCTGCATCTCCATAAAGTCAGCAGCAGGAAGCATGAAATGCTCTAAAACTTCCTCGTAGACGGCTGCGTTGACCTTGGACATCAGAAAACACAGTGGACCAACACCAGCAGATGACATGGCACCCCAAACCATCACTGACTGTGGAAACTTTACACTGGACTTCAAGCAATGTGGATTCGGTGCCTCTCCTCTCTTCCTCCAGACTCTGGGACCTTGATTTCCAAAGGAAATGCAAAATTTACTTTCATCAGAGAACATAACTTTGGACCACTCAGCAGCAGTCCATTCCTTTTTGTTTTTAGCCCAGGCAAGACGCTTCTGATGCTGTGTCTTGTTCAAGAGTGGCTTGACACAAGGAATGCGACAGCTGAAACCCCTGTCTTGCATACGTCTGTGTGTGGTGGTTCTTGAAGCACTGACTCCAGCTGCAGTCCACTCTTTGAATCTCCCCCACATTTTTTAATGGGTTTTGTTTCACAATCCTTTCCAGTGTGCGGTTATCCCTATTGCTTTTACACTTTTTTCGACCACATCTTTTCCTTCCCTTCACCTCTCTATTAATGTGCTTGGACACAGAGCTCTGTGAACAGCCTGCCTCTTTAGCAATGACCTTTTGTGTCTTGCCCTCCTTGTGCTTGTTAGTCTTCCCCATGATTGTTTAGCCTACAGAACTAGACTGAGAGACCATTTAAATGCCTTTGCAGGTGTTTTAAGTTAATTAGCTGATTAGAGTGTGGCACCAGGTGTCTTCAATATTGAACCTTTTAACAATATTCTAATTTTCTGAGATACTGATTTTGGGGTTTTAATTAGTTGTCAGTTCTAATCGTCAAAATTAAAAGGAATGAACACTTGAAATATATCAGTCTGTGTGAAATGACTGTAATGACTGCAAGTTTCACTTTTTCAATGGAATTACTGAAATAAAGCAACTTTTTGATGATATTCTAATTATATGACCAGCACCAGTATAGGTTTCGAGCTGAATTCTTTTTTCCTATAAACATTTGAATTATAGCTACATCCGTTTTATTGTTCAGTCAGTATCCAAAGAGAATTCATGAAAAAAGGAGGAGAACAGAAACAAATAAATACACAGGTGAACATACACTGTGTGTTAGGACACGCAGCTCTGTATGAAGTTTTGCCTAAACCAAAAACCCAATCTCAAAAGACAACATGAGCGACAAAATCCCAACAGATTGTACAGTTGCGGACCGCAGAGTGCGGGGAAAAAAACCTTCATTTAATCGCATGACAAATCAGTACTCGTAATTACACCGTTAAAACTGTTCTGCAATAAAATGTGCGAATTCATTTGAAATCGGGAAGACATGTCTCAACTGCATTCTGACCCAAAAAGATAACTAAAATGTTGCATAGGCAGGGTAGCGGAGGGTGTAAATGTGCACGTAGCTCGCCTGTCCGTTAGCGAGACGCGCATCACTGCTGCCTGTGGGGACTGGGGACGTGTCATCTGAACGGTCGTGTGTGACGCGCGTCACTCCAATCAGCAACCCATTGCCTCCTGATGAAAACATGTTGCTGCCTCTATGCCTATTTTCATTCATTCGTTTGTGTGTTTACATTGGTGCCTAATTCAGCTACAATATGATGTTACAGAGCATTCTGAATGTATGCAGACCCCATGACTTTCTCTGCATTTTGTTACCTAACAGCCTTCTAAAGTGAGTGAATTTATGTTTTTGCCTCATCAATCAAAACACAATACCTGTGAATATTACATTTATATACACTTTCAAACCCTTTAAATCAGCACTTTGTTAAAGCACCTTTGGTAGCGATTTAGCCTCCACTCTTCTTTAGTGTTTGTATTTGGGGAGTTTCTCCTATGCTTCTGTGCAGATTCGCTTAGGCACTGTCAGTTTTGATGGGGAATATCACCTAGCAAAGCCATTTTCAGGTCTACAGTTGACCTGAAAATGGCTACAATAGTCACCGTCAATACAGTCGATATTGTCATTGACTTCCAGTGATGTTTGGTTTGGGATGTTGCTGCAGACCAGTCTCATCCATTTCTCTGTGTTCATAGAAAGACTTTCACGCTGTGGTTTGATGTCACCAAGGGTCAAAGGGAACGTGTGACTAGGGAGTGATCCCGATCTCTGACCTACACATCGGCACACATCCTCATGTTCAAACTTGTTCGGGCAGACAGGAGGTGTAGAATCTGACAATGATTTTGTTTCATTATCCCGTAATAGGGGTCTTCACCAGGTGACAGTTTTACATTCCTCTGGGAGCCGGGCTGCCTCCCAGACATGAGCCAGGTGCCCTGTTAAATGCCCACCAGCAAAACGGGCTCAAAACAAAAGTTATGGCAATTACCGTGTAGAGTAATTAATAGCATTCTGTGTTTCTACATGCCAAATAGATTGCTTGTGATAAAACCACCTTATCTGCCATTCCAGTAAAAATCGTTTGAAATTCCTGCTACACTGCTGACAGTGTGGCAGATGGGTGTTTGATTTGATTAGATCTCGCCTCCCTCCCCACTTTGCCTCGATGACGTGACAGATCAAAGCCCAGCTCGCCCTGGGTGAGTCAAATAGAACTCCCTCATTTATACGGATGATCTCAGGGCGTTCTGTAGATAGAAAAGATGCCACTTGGTTAGCTGCTCTGGTACTGACAGACTGAGGATGTAAAACTGTACAGAGGGACACAGAAAAGCCCTCTGTGTCGTATAAAACATCTGGGAGACTTTGTAAGCAGTTATGCCTGTTTGAAAACCCCTGTACTAAAAACAACAAAAGGTCAAGGAATTCCTGTAGGTGTAACCTAGAGCTGATGAATCTCATAGAGCCCCCATTGTTTGAATAAAAGACAAACCATTTATGACATATTAAGAGAAACAGGGCACTTTTAGCTTTAGTCAATAGGCAGAAAATATCCTTGAACTGGGAAACAACCAAACCAGAATTCCAGTAGAACCAGAATTCTTTTACATTTGTACACCTGCTACACTTGGCCAGCAGGCAGAATACTATCCGCTTTTTATAAACCACTTTATGGAAGGAGATATTTGTCAGATTTCAGAGCCCATCGAAATTGGAAGTCCACATCTAAATCCAACTCCTCTGAATTGGAGCAAGAGAATGGCACAATGAGCTCCAGGGAAGTAATCAGTGTTTACTGCCTAGTTCAGAGTCAGAATGATAGAATGTTTCTCCTCACCGGCCCATAGATTTGGCCTAGAAACCTTTCAGTAAACAATCTGATGCTCTAACTGCTAGCCAAGCCACCTGCTTTTTAGTGCACATATGATTCAATTTTAGTGAGCCTTGTGCCCATATTTGCATAAATGAACCCACCAAAAGTCACACTTGGCCAGTTGAAGCTAAAAGCACCAAATTAAGTTTCTCTTACTCTGCTAAGGCTGTTAAATACACCTATTTAAAGTATACCATACAATGATATACAACCCTAACTAAATGCATTGTATTAATAAGAAAACCTTTGCATAAATAAACCCACTAAAAGTCACTCTTGAACATTCAAGATTGCTTTTTAATTTTACTAAGTTTTTCAGGCTATCTTATCCAATGAATTAATTAATAAATCAACTAATCATCTAACTACTTATTTGACAACAACCAGGAAATTATGAATATTACCAGAAGATATTTGAAAACCAAAAACGTTTTATTTTCTAATTTAACCCAAATGTGACCAAATAAGCCGACTGAGAATCAATTCTGATATACAATGAATACCCGACCTTAGGTGTACTGATTGCAAGACAACACGTTTACACATAACTACAACTGTTTCCAAAAAAGTTGGGACGCTGCATAAAATAAAAACAGAATGCAATGATGTGCAAATCATTTATCTCTGCATTGAATTGAAAATCGTACTAAGACAACATATCAAATGTTGAAACTGAGAAACTGAAAAATACATGCCCATTTTGTATTTGATGCCAGCAACACATTTTAAAAAGTTGTGACAGGGCATGTTAACCACTGTGTTACATCACCTCTTTTTTGGGGGGTGAACTGCAAGGGACAAATTGCTGTAGTTTGAAAAGTGAAATGCTTTACTATTCTTGCTTGATTTAGGATTTCAGCTGCTTAAAGTTTAGGGTCTCCTTTGTAATATTTTTCATTCCATAATGGCCAAATTATTTCAATGGGTGACCGGTCTGGGCTGCACGCAGGCCAGTTTCCTATGGAGACATGCTTTTGTAATACATGCAGAATTTGGTATGCCACTGTCTTGCTGAAATAAGCAAGACCTTCCTTGAAAGAGATGTTGTCTGGATGGCAGCATTTGTTGCTCTAAAACCTGTATATATTTTTCAGCATTAATTGGTGTCTTGACAGATGTGCAAGTCAGCTATGCCATGTGCACTAATGCACCCCAGTACCATAACAGATGATGGCTTTTGAACTGTGTGCTGATAAAAAGCTGGATAGTCTCTCTCCTTTTTAGCCCGGAGGACATAAATAATTGCAAATGTTGTCAGACCACAGGTCAGATTTGTCAGACCACAGGTCAGTTTTCCACTTCGGCATCTTCCTCTTCAAGTCCAACTTTAAAGAGCTCGGGCCCAGAGAAGGCAGCTGCGGTTCTGGATCTTGTTTATGTATGGTTTCTTCTTTGCATGGTAGAGTTGCATTTGATACTGTGTCTTTGTACAATTTTCTGTTGACTATAGGGTTTAAATGATTTGCATGGATTTGCACATAATTGCATTCTGTTTTTACATTTTATGCAGCATCCCATCCTTTTTTGGACATGGGGTTGTACAGTCAAAACACTGCAAGATATATTATACCATATGAAGTGATATTATACAATATGTTGTGATATTATGCCATATGAGGTGATACATAGATTACTATGCAACAATACCAGGCCATGTGAGATATTTTTTTTATATGATAAGCTTTATATAGGCATATACATATACAAAAACACTATATATCATTACCATGAACGGAAATAAAATGAATACAATAAAAAGTACAATTATAGTTTTTTGCACACTGCTGAAGGTGGTTGGTATGTGGAAATATACAGTACATTGACTGCTCGACCACCATAGTTCACAGCATGTTTATCTTTGTGGCGAAACCAAGTTGTACAAAAATATTGCAAGACAAAAATGTATAATCTATACTATATACATGAACCTACTAGTATTTGTTTTATTTTAAATCCAAACAATTGATGAACAAAGCCATAAGAACAAAACAATTTAACTGTCTCAAAATTACAGTGCATATTTCAGTATCTGCATTTGGGCCTCTGCTGAAGCACTCTGCTGCTGAAGTGATAATGGCCACGTTCACATTTCCCCCACAGGATTTCCTGCAAAGTATACAGTAAGATTGTCTATTAGGGTGTTTTGCACCACCAAAACATCATACTTTAGATGAACAATCCAGTTTCTATAACAACAGCTCATAAACCTGAGTTCAGCCCCTCGGGATTGCTGCCTAACATGTGATATCAGTGGCCGTACCTTCTCAGCAGTCCTTGGCGATTTTCTCCATTCATCTCAATGTGCTCCTCTACAGTTTTGCCTGTTACCTCGTCGGTGTGAGTCAAGAGCACCACAGTTCTTCTCCACACCCCTTCCCCCAAGACACGAATGTATTTCTCCACAGCGCACCCATCATTACCTGTGAAGTCCACAGCTATGGCCAAGAGGAAGATGATTGATCACCCCGTTAGGGCACAGTGTAAAGAATGTGTTACTCACAATCATTTTGTTTATTGTAGTTGCCAATGACTGGAGCCACAAAATCCCTCCTGTAGGTAGTGTTGTCGCAGCCCAGTCACACCCAATGCGTTCACTACAGTTCCATGGTGCACTTTACAATTCCTCGCAAGTTGTTAACGTTCAACCCATTCAGTATGTGACAAATCAGGACAAAATCTTTACCCAAGACCAACTACTACATGTAAAAATACAATGTTTCTGTCCGAGTGAACCACCCTGGATCGTCCACCCGTGTTCCCTGAATGATGTCCTCAATTCATTTGTTTAAAATGTGTGTGGGGGAACGTTAGTGTTTGTACTCTCTCTGCATCTGGCCTCTGCAGGATAGTGAAATCCATAGGCTACAGAAATAGGCATAATGTATAAAATGTTTATGATATCTGATGAGTTTTGTCTGGTGTTAATGTGGCATTTTATCTAAATCAACCGAAGGCATGCTGATTCTAACTTAACTGCAGATAACTGGTGTGGTTGGTGAGTGTAGGGGGGAAGTGTCGAAAGATTGAGATGACAGAAATGGGAACCCTGACAGTGACACATACACAGAACAAGAACATAAATGCAAAAACATCCCTCTGTTTCATGAGCTAAAATTAAAGATGCCAGAAATTTTCCATACGCACTTATTTCATATTTTGCGAACAAATTAATTTACAACCCAGTTTGTGAGCATATCTCAATCTAATCCACCCATATCCCTGTTAGTGGGCAACGCCAAGATTATCCACCCATATCCCTGTTAGTGGGCAGCGCCAAGATTATCCACCCATATCCCTGTTAGCGGGCACCACCAGAGGTGTTGCTAGGGTCACAATACATTCTGGGATCAGCCCCCCCAAACATTTTTGAAGTACATTCTGGCGGCCTATACGCAAATGTCATAACGCTCAGGGGCAATTTTATATTATTTTTGGGGTCAATTTGAGATTTGCACCGCCAAGATAATCCATCCAGCATGATTATTGCACTGGTGCACCTTTCACTTGGGATAATAAAAGGCCACTACAGTAACATGTTTTTGTCAAGCCACAAAATGCTACAGATGCCTCATGTTTTAACGGAGTGTGCCACTGGCCATCTGCAGAAAAGTCCATCAGCACCGTTGAGAAATAATTGAATCTTCATTCGACTGCCATGAGCTGACTGTCATATATAAAGATATAGCAGTCCAAACTGCCTTACAACTGAAGAATTTGTGTAAACTCAGAGGTCTTGGACCTCCACGTCTTCACCCGTAGGAACTTCTGAGACCAACCACATGGCCGTTGGCTGAAACTTGCGGACAGTGCCCCATGGTGACGATGGGGTTATGGTATGACAAGGCACAAGCTATGGAGGGCAAACACGGTTGTTTTATCTACGCCAATCTGAATTCCCAGATATCGTGACAAGATCCATAGGCCAACATAGTTGTGCCATTGTTTCTCTGCCATAAGCAATTTCTGGAAGTTCAAATTGCCCCAGTTTTTCCATGGCCGGGATTTGGTGGGACAACCTGTTTTGATGCACCTGACCAATTTTAGCCAATTTATTTGATTGTAAATGTACGAGCGCATAAGGAAATTGCATTTATTTAGATTCATTGCCTAGAAAGTTTAAAAGTAAACATTTGTGTGTAATTTGTTACATTTGGTCATTTTTATCAATGAATGTGGTTAGAATTTACCTCATATCCTTGTGTCCAAATTTGTACAAAAAACTAAACTTTCCCGGGAATGTACCTACTATTTCATGACTGTGGATGCTGGTAATCAAATAATTGAAGATGTTACAAGATAGAAATTAGCTGTATACAGTATGTGCCCAAACTGAAACACTGTTATTTTATAAATATATTTTTTAAGTCCAGGGTCCTTCAGGGCTACAGGCCCGATTCAGACTTGTCACAAGTTGCGTAACATTGGAAATGTATTCAGAATAAGTGAAAACAAAAAACAACAACTAAACTACTACAGTTAAGTCGACTCACTTCAAGTCCATATCAAGCATTAAGAGTCTTAGCAGCACAATAACGTCATTCTCATGTCTGCAATGTAAAACAAATAAACCAAACAGTATTTAACATGAACACAATACAAAGCATGAAACTAAAAGCCACTGTTTTATTTATTAATATATATATATATATTTAATAAATTCATGTGTTTTGACTACCACTGTTAAAAAGTATGACTCGTATCAGATACAAGTCACCTGTGAGCAAAACAGCCTTCCTCTTTTACTGAAAACAGTAATGGGTCATTTTCAGCACCACTGTATACTACGTTCTCTATATTGCATCGGAATATAAAAATATACAGATGTAGTGTTTTCTCAAAACATTCCTTTCATGTTGTTCAATGGCAAGAAAAACTGAAGATGAACAAAAATCCATACTGACAAGGCTGTGATCAATAGCATTAGTTTCGTGCTGGACTGTCCTTTCATTTGCAGCACTTCAAGAAATCAGTAGCAGCCACACTGGGGAGGTGGGGGGGATTGGAGACACACACACAGATAGGGGCTTCCTGGGATCACTGAGCACTGTCAGCGTAGAACCGGGTCCCCACCACCTTCAGGGAAGAAAAGAGGGGAAAACAACAGAGAGAGACAGACAGAGGGCAGCAGTGATTACACCCAGGTTAGGGACATAACGATGTGGGGACACTCAGGTCGGTGTCAGCAGCTTAAGTGGTGCCACTACGCCCTACTCCAATGGGCCAGCAGGGGGCACCGCTGCACCGCGTGTCACTCCATCTTCCAGGGTGACAATGGGGGGGTAATACCAATAATATAACAACATTTTAAAAATCAACAAAAATCCTAAATGAAAAAATCCTAAGTGAAACAATGTCTTTTAATGTCGAGGCGATGTTGCAGAAGGAGGGCAAGGCGCAGTCGGGGAGAGAGTTCGGTCTGCTGCAGTGCATAGTGAGACAGGAGAAGGCAGAGAGACTGGAGAAGGCAGAGAGACTGGAGAAGGCAGAGAGACTGGAGAAGGCAGAGAGACTGGGACTGAGACAGAGTGGCTTGGTTTTTATTGCCTGGATATGCTCCCCTATATAAGATACACACACACACACATGCACGCACGCATGGACACACACACACACACACACACACACACACACACACACACACACACACACACACCTTGCTGAGCACCCTGTATCCTCTCTGAGATGGAGAGAGATACAAAGAGAGAGACACAGAGGCAGAGAGAGACCGAGAGACACACAGAGACAGAGGCAGAGAGAGACAGAGAAACAGAGGCAGAGAGAGACAGAGAAACAGAGCGTAAGAGAGAATGGCTGGGTTGAATGGCCACAGCAATGACAACAGGTTCTTGTAGTCTTTCAGGAGTCCAGGGGAGGATGTCCAGTCTTTCTCTGTAGTGAGGGGAAAGCAGTAGTCTCTCATCTGAGTCCTGATGGGCTTGCCTGTGCTGCCCCCACCTCCTCCTCCCCTCCCCTCTGCCTCTGGAGTGCCATCCCACTCTAGCTCCTCCAGGGGGCCTCACATCCGTGAGGAGGCCAGTTCGTAGAAGAGCACGTAGGCGTCACTGCTGCGGACTTGGCTGGAGGACATTGGCGTTACTCTGTGGAGAGACAGCAGGGTTGGACTCACTAGTCAGCAGTATTACCACAACCGAGCCATTTCTGTTCAAACAGACGGGGAATACAGAATGCATTCAATTACAACTGCTCCCTTAAACTATCGCTACAGAAAGACACAAGACAGGAGGTGAAAGTAACAAATTGCTTCAGAGGGTGGAGGAGATGGAGAATGAGACAACAGTACACAATTTATGGAATGAGAAGAGCTGGAAAAGACGACACAGGTGACTTCAGAGAGAGGGATGGAGAATAGGAGAGAGTGAAAGGGAGGGACAGAGTGATATAAAAAAATATCACTCTGATAGAGAGAAAGAGATGGCGATAGAGCGTTATGAGGTGGAGAGAGATAGAGAGAACTGTTCCAAGACAGTGTGTGGGAGAGAGGTGAGAGAGACTATGTGAGTGGGAGACAGACAGAGGGAGGAAGAAGACAGGAGGAGAGGATGAATAAGAGAGGGTGGAGGAAGACAGGAGGAGAGGA
>JACXGJ010008948.1:0-25564 GCA_016801105.1 Esox niger
CACTGACAGGTGAAGTGAATAACACTGATACACCCATCAGCCATAACATGATGACCACTGACAGGTGAAGTGAATAACACTGATACACCCATCAGCCATAACATTATGACCACTGACAGGTGAAGTGAATAACACTGATACACCCATCAGCCATAACATTATGACCACTGACAGGTGAAGTGAATAACACTGATAATCTCACTATTATAGCACCTTTCAGTAAGTGGGATATATTAGGCAGCCAAGTGAACATTCTGTATGTGTTCGATGCAGGACAAATGGGCAGGTGTAAGGATCTGAGAGACTCGGACAAGGGCCAAATAGAGATGGCTAGACAACTGGGTCAGAGCATCTCCAAAACTGCAGACCTTGTGAGGTATTCCTGGTCTGCAGTGGTCAGTACCTTATCAAAAGGGGTCCAAGGAAGGAAAAGCGGTGAACTGGCGACAGGGTCATGGGCAGCCAAGGCTCATTGATGCACATGGGGAGCGAAGGCTGGCCCATGTGGTCCGATCCAACAGATGAGCTACTGTGGCACAAACTGCTGAAAAAGCTAATGCTGGTACTGGTGTGTGTGTGTGCGTTGGTTACCTGGAGAACACATGGCACCAGCATGCACTATGGGAAGGAGGCAAGCCAGCGGAGGCAGTGGGATGCTTTGGGCAGTGTTCTACTGGGAAATCTTGTGTCCTGCGGTTCATGTGGATGTTACATTGACACGTAGCACCTACCTAAGCATTGTTGCAGACCATGTGCACCCTTTCATGGCAACGGTATTCCCTGATAGCAATGGCCTCTTTTAGCAGGATAATACGCCCTGCCACAAAGCAAAATTGGTTTGAGGAACACAACAATGCGTTGAAGGTGTTGACTTGGCCTCCAAATTCCCCAGATCTCTGTCCAATTGAGTATCTGTGGGATGTGCTGGACAAACACATCTGATCCATGGAGGCCCCACCTTGCAACTTACAGGACTTTAAGGATCTGCTGCTAACGTCTTGGTGCCAGATACCACAGCAAACCTTCAGAGGTCCAGTGGAGTCCAAGCCTCCATGGGTCAGGGCTGTTTTGGTGACAAAAGGGGTACCTACACAATGTTAGGCAGGTCATAATGTTATGGCTGATTGGTGTATTCTGATCATGTGTGTTTGTGTAGTGATCAGTATAATAAAGACAATTGTAGAGCAACGCCCGATTACCAGAACCAAGGTTAGAGGTTAAAGTTAGAGGTTAGAGGTAAGGGTTTAGGGTTAAGGTTAGGGTCAGTGTTGGCCCATTTTTACATTTTCTTCAAGAAAACTCGCCCCACATCGCTTGTGAGTCAGTGCCTCTTAAACCAGCAGCCCAGACCTCAAAGCCTTAGTGTTTTCCTCTTCTGAAATGTCGCCTCAGTACAAGAAAACAACCATCAGCCTGAAGCTGTGACTCTGAAGAATAATGACATAAGCCCTGCTACACGAAACGTCCGTCCGTTAGCACGCACCACCGTCGCTCCAATGACGTGGCATTCAGTAACAACTGCTTGTCGTTAATCTGTCAATATACATTATCTCGGGTGTTATGCAGTTTTTACAAATGTGTTATGACAGTACGATCAGCAGACGCTTTGGAACAAAATAGGGCTTTGGTTTGACCGATTAATTTGAAATGGATATAAATGCAGTCAACTGTGTGTGTGTGTGTGTGTTTTGGCAGGGCAGCTGATGATGAATTTCACTATGTCACTTGGGGCTACCTCAGCCGGGCTCAGGTAGGAAACCCAACCTCATCAATATGGAATAAATCAGGGAAGGCTCCACATTTTAGGAAGTCACCCCTGGAGGTCTACGGTCACTCTCAATAGTTCCTGGGACCAGAGCATGCGCAGCAGAGAGAGGAGTGTGTCCTTTGTTTTGTTTTACTTGGATTTTTTTTTACCTTCTCCCTGTTGGACGTCGAGATTTTTTTAATCCAGGCACATGAAGACAGGCACTGCACAGAACACCTCGCCAGGAAAACGAAAAGGAAAGCACTTTACACCTGTTTCCCTTTTTCATCTGTCTTAATTTTTTTCTGTGGGAGGCAGGATGTTTAGCTTGGCCGCGACCTGCCCAATGACTTAATCCCTGGGTGCTATTGTTACATTTTTCGAGAAAATAATGAAAACCAAATGCGGTGTGGGACACCGTTTTCAGTTTCAGGGCCTGCACCTTTACAATGTTACATTTCCAGTCGTTGAAGCCAAATAATTCAGTTATGTTACACTTGTAATATTATGCCAAACATGAGATCTTTACTTTGTCAAATCTGGTAAGTATCAAACCAACTGTATCAATAGGAAAACAGTTTTAATAAGCATTACCAGAAGAGAGCAGAGGAACACCTTTCACCTGGAAGCTATTAAAGCCGACAGGAAATGGAGACAGAGATTGAGTGCTTCCCAATAATGTGTATCCGTCTGGAGAATGGAAATATGTAGATTCATTATAAAACATATCAGAGACGTTGAATTGTAACAAAGGATAAAATCACCACAGACAGCTGGGTACTCGCAGCTCTCCAAGATTATTATCTCACAAACATCTGCGGACGTAACTTTTTCATACTTCATCAATGACTTCATATCATCACTTTTGATATCCATTATGTGATCCATGGTATTTTTCCCATACGTTTGGCAACGTTTCTGCATTGTCTGCCCGCTCCGCTGATAGATTTAGAATGCTCACATTGAATTACAGCTGGAGCTGAGGCGAGAAAACATCGTAGCGAGTGAGTTTTTCCTTTCCATTGAAATTCCTGCAGCACCATGATCGTCGTCATGATGGCCTCACAGGCCGAAATCAGTCTTAATAAATCAATCCCTGGCTTGGGTGTGCTCTCCTCGGTTCCCTCAGCTGCTTGCTAAACAAATTTATTCTGCATGTCTAATGAGGACGGGGGGAAGAGGTAAAGAACTAATACCTTTAATGATCTCAACAGACCAAAAAACACTGGCACCATCCAAAAGAAAGAAACAAGGCCCAAGTCAGGAATTTCTGGACAGCGCTCCCTCATTGATCACGCGTGAGGATTTTTCATATCTTGACGGATTTACAGTGGACCGTGGGACATTTCTTGGAAGGACCTCTGCATTGCATGGAGAATTTGAATGTAACAGCGAGCCGTCGACGAAGGCCACACAAAGTGGTAAAAAAAACTACAGTAGCACTCCCTGGGCTGTTTCATCCAAACAGGATTATTTACCAGAAAGAAATGGCTGGATATTTCTTACCTATCCCAAAGTTTTTATTCATTCTAAGAAGTTTAAACTGCTGCCGTGCAGTGAGACTGGTGTGTGATATGTTTATTCAGGGACCATTCGTTTTCTAGATGTCCCTTTTAGAGGATTAGAGATTCCCTGCCTATTTCCTACCAATTCCAGGAATACTCCAACCAGAATTTTGGAAAAATCTGGAAATGTGTTGAAACTATTAGTAGATTTTAAAATCCTAGTACAGAATTGACAGCGGGATAATCCCAGGATTTGGCGGTTTCGCAGTGAGACTTGATAAAATAATAGCAGATATCTCTCCAGTCAAAATGTTTACCCACTGTCAGGCTGCATTCCATCTGTCCGCCATTGGTGCTGCCCTTAAAAGATCCCCTCTGGGAACTGTAAAGATGTACCAAAGAACCAGGCTTGCCAAGACTCTTATTAAAACAACGAAGCTCATAATTATTGTGGAATTCCAAAGTAGCGCCATAATTAGGCCACACAGGAACAGCCTTCTAAAGAATGAATGTAATAAATAAGCCATTAGATGGGCAGTGAAAACGCAGGAAATAAAAAAATCGACGTCTGGATCAAACTCACTCCCTCTCGGCGTGCACTTTAAGGTGTTCTTATTCCAGACTCTCATTCCGTTGGTCGTTTTTCTGTCTGAAAATGTTCAAGAACCCCTATATATTGAATACTACAGCAGACAATGGCCCTTGACGATGTTGTTGGGAATGTAATGAGCATATAATTGGTTTACAAAATGGATGTATTGTTTGCTCTCCCCACGCGCCACTTGGTTGGCATCCATGGAATTCCAAAGTCACAGGTAAGTGAAGACCACTCAAGAAATAGCCTGTACATTAGACTAAGTAGAATATTGATATGGCCACTCTGGTGATTCCATAAGACTGCAGGAATAGTTGATCGCCAGTTCTGGCTCTTTTATCGTTTAACAAAAAAAGGCAGTCCACTAGGAGACTGGAGTGTATGGGGAATTGACTAGAGTTTGGAATGGCTTTCAAAGGCTTTATGTAGTGTTGTGATAGTAGGAAACTGATGCATACGACACAATAGCAAACAGGACAGGACGTTGTTACTCAGCAGAAATACTCAATACAGTGGAGAACAAGCTGAATGGACTGAGGAGCTCAGGGGGATTTAGCCCATACATAAGGGATTCAAAAGGACACATGAATTATCTACTTTGGTATTAACATCTCCTAACACATAAAAAGACATTACCTCAGGTTGACATTACAACAGGTAGTGGAAGGGAAAAAAACGACCCAGTACCACAGGAAGGTGAAAGGATTTGTGATTATGAGAACCAGTTCTAGGGTGGCTTCAGTGTTCCTGAACCATACCTTGGGTGTGTGTACGCTGGCTGTGGCTTGAAGCGATGACTGAAAGGTTCTGAAGCAAACCGTGCAGTTCAATCCCACAGTCCAGCCCCTGTATGTTTCTCAACTGATTCGTTTGGTAAAGGCTCATTTCCATTTCTTTGAGTGCTCCACCAAGTTTTTTCTCATACTGAAGGCAGGTCAGGTGTGTTAACGAGGCAGGGAGTGGGTGTGTCCTTTGGCGTGATCCTTCAAAACAATTACAGTGAATGGTTAACCTTAAAGGTATGACTTTCTAGTCTCCAATTAAAGACTTTGTAATCCTCGCTTTGCTGTATGTGTTCGATAAGTATTTATATACACGGCCTCTAAAGAAATAATAGAAGCACTATTTTCCCTCACATTCATACAACTGGCTTCCACAGTTCCATCAAGGCTGAGGGAATTGTCTTTTTAATGGCTGCTTTGAAGTGAAAGGAATCATCATATCTCTGAAAGTATTAAAGTTTTCCAGAAGGAACCCTAGAGTTTTATGAGTTGCCGCGCTGCTGTCTTTTTACGGATTTGACCGCCATCTCAGAGCTAGCAACACCAAAGTTAATGGCTGACAAAAAGAAGTCAAAAGAAAAACTTGCCTGATTATGGCAATAACTCCTAGAGATACTAATTACCAATGGCTGTAAAATAAGTCAAACTGGTCATCCTAATGAACACACCAGAGACCTTGTTAAACTCTATTAAAAAGATTATTTTCCCTCCTCTTTCTTCATTTAGATTTTTTTCCTACAGTGTCATCCTATCAAATATAACAAAACAAATTCCTCTTAAAGGTCATTACGCCGAAATGTTCCGATATGAATAATTAATGTAATTTTAAGCTTAGAATTAAAGCAGAAAATGAAGGGCAAGACAGGAACCATATTTAATGGGAGAAATATATTCAAAACCATATTTAATGCGGAAATATACAGAAAAATCTTCGCTTAATTAAACAGTTACGTTTTTTGGGCTAGACATGAAGGCAGGAACAACCATAAATGGCTGCCAGAGTTTGCTGGGTCTGTCACACAGTTGCTGATGATGGTGTGAGGAAGAATCTACCTTTTTGCGCACCTCTGTATTCAGAGAAGATTTTCTCTGTTGGTGCAGAAAGTGCAGTGGATTGTAATGTGTAAAAAAACATAAACATTCCTATGTCTGGTTCGACTGAATTTCATCCTCTGTATGGACTCTGTCCAGTGGAAAAACTCTAAACATTTGTGTGTACAGCAGAACTTGAAGCAGTTAATGAGACGGTATGTGTTACTTCTTTGGCAACAAGCGTCTAATGTTGCAACCGTCTCTCTTTTCTATGGCACGCCATCCATCGACTGTGCAGCCAGCACTCAGGGGGCTTCTAAAGGAGGCAGGGTGGGCAGAATCTAATAAAACCTAGTTGACATTTTAATTGCATTTTCCTCATCAAGGAGTAATCTGCAAGATGATTGTGGCATTTCTGTTGAGACCAATAAGGATGATATTATTATCACTCATTTCTTTGAGAAACGTGCAGCCACGCCCACTCCATTGTGGGAGAAGCAATGGCAAATAAAGAGTTTGTTTGTGTTTCAATGTCACCTTCTCATCTCTGTGATCAGTACTGAAACCATTTCTAACTCCACGGGGTGTGACTTGTATCTGGGAATCGAGACTCAGAGACGTGTAGTGTTTTAATAGTCCCGGTGTTTAAATATGATGCTGTAACAATATGGCTCAACAGGTTTCAATTAGCGCTTTCAGAAACACTACAATCGGAATGGGTTTCTTTCAATTCATTAGACTTGATCTGTCATGACAACCCCTGAGCACTGCTGTGAGCCACCTGATTCAGGCAAGGTTATGGCCAGTCGCACTTCACTCTATGATAAGAATCAGAGCTCAACCCGAACTGTAGAGGATCAAGAATTCTGGGGTGAAGGGGAGGTGCTGTTTCCCATTACACACACACACACACACACACATACACACACACACACACACACACACGAACACACACACTCAAGGGGATCAGAGAGGTCATCTTAGCAAACTATAAAAACAGTTAAAGAGAAAGTTGATTCCTTTTTGCATGTGGTCTTGTTTATATCTGTGCATGTAAGCAATCCCCCCCAAACTAGGATATTTGATTCAGCTGGTTATCACATTTGTTGTTGGTGCAATGGACGTCGTATTACTTAGGAAACATATTCCGGATTATGTCTCTGCGCTCATATTCCTTTCTTGTCTGCTGTGCCATGCATTTATATTTGAATAATTGTTTTTTCCTGTGAAGCCACAGCGTGTATTCTAAAGGAAAAGGATACATCGTTTTAAATAATTTCTTCCTTTGGCGTCTGTGAATAAACCCTAACCCTTCACACCAGCCTTTGGCACCCTGTCCGACTGGACATCATGGCATGGATCTCAGTTTGGTTTTCGTAGAAACTTCTATGGGCACCTTGTGGTCAGCTTTTAGGCAAAATTTGGCAGGACTACATGTCCTATGTAATATGTCAGTATCAGTGATCTGGAAGTTTCTGCATTTGTAGATGTTCTGTCAAGCAGTGGAATGACGTACTAATTTCAATTACTTGGAAATGGCCCTGTAACGCCTCTCAGATCCACAGTCGTCAATAATCTTCATTCTGAGGACCTTGGGTAATTTGATCTTGGAAGGATGTTTTACCTCAGACCCATGATGGTTGAAACTGAACCAATCCAAGGTTCTAATCACTGTGGAAGTCTGGAAATTTCCAGGTTAGTCTTTAATGATTTTAGAATCATTCACACCTATTTTATGCACCAGATTCAGTGAGGTTCTTGTTTTTGTTCACCCTAGCCACCTCTACAGTATAAACCGCCTTCTGTTTCCTAGTTTGTCTATTTTGTGTCTTGAATATTGCCTCTGTCCAGTTCATTATTAGTCTCACCTGTTTGTATTAATCCTGAGTGTTTGCACCTGGTCCTATTCAGTCCTACTCTTTATGTCAGTGGATTCTCTTTAGTCCTTGTGGAAACATTGTTTTCTGTTGTGCGTTTGTAGTCCTAGTCCACAAGTTACCAAACCTGTTTGCTGTCTTCCTGTGTTTCTTTCATCCAAGTGTTCAGTGTGTTAGCCTGCCTTTGTTGATCCAGTCTGCCATTTAGCTACATTTGCTCCTTGCTTGGTTTTCCATTTGATGATGGGAAAGAAAAGTAAATTCAAGAAAATTAAACAAAGAATTGGAGCTCTGCGCATGAATCACACGGCCATGAATGTAAATGGTGGCAGATTCACTGATTTTTACTGCAAAGATGGTTTAAACGCTGAATTGTCACGTGATTAGTTAAAAGTAGGTTACTTCAATCGATGAACATAGTTGAAATGAAGCTGAAATGTCCACGTGTCAAAGGGGTACACTTACTTTTTGTTCCAATGACACCAGTCTCAACGTCAACAGTGAAGAGGCGACTCTGGGATGCTGGCCTTCAAGGCAGTGTTAATATGTGTTGTTTGCAAATCATATTTTTGGTGGAACGCTCAGTTCATATGATTGTTTTTAGATTATAACCTTATTAATTACCTAGTAAAAATTGCTTTCTTTTTCAGTTGACTTGCATCAAATTAATTGGTACTGTTTAAAAACATAATACCTTTTTGTTTATATTGATGAATATTTTGTCGTAGCAATATTATCCAGAGAAATTCATAGTTTACCCACCTTTTGTTTCTACATTACTGTCTGTGAGGCGTCTGTTTCTCAAATTAGACACTCTAATGTATTTGTCCTTTTGCTCAGTTGTGCACCGGGGCCTCCCACTGCTCTTTCTATTCTGGTTAGAGACAGTTTGCGCTGTTCTCTGCAGAGAGTAGTACACTACCACAAGATCTTCACTTTCTTGGCAATTTCTCACATGGAATAGCCTTAATTTCTCCCAAGACTTGACTGAAGCGTTTTAGAGGAAATTTCTTTGTTTCTGGAAATGTTGAGCCTATAATCGAACCCACCAATGCGGATGCTGAAGATACTAAACTGGTCATAAGAAGGCCGGTTTTATTGCTTCGTTAATCAGCACAACAGTTTTCAGCAGTGCTAACATAATTGCTCAAGGGGTTTCTAATGATCAATTAGCCATTAAAAATGATAAACTTTAGCAAATACAACGTGCCATTGGAACACAGGACTGATGGTTGCTGATAATGGGCCTCTGTACACCTATGTAGATAATACACTGAAAATCACCTGTTTCCAGCTACGATATTTCTGATAAATTTTTCTGTTATTTTAATGAACTAAAATATGCTTTTCTTTAAACAACAAGGACATTTCTAAGTGATCCCAGACCGTTGAATGGTGGTGTGTTGTTGTGCAGGTTGTCGTGTAGATTGTTGTGCTGGTTGTTGTTAACTCCCTCGTTTATGCTGACACTTTTCTATTCCCTATTCTGCTGACTGCCCTGCAACATGGATTCTATAGAATCCAATAGGCCTAACTTGGTCTACACCAACTCCTCAATTGCAGAACCTCTTGTTAATGTGAACCTGTCTCAACCTATAGTCCCACAAACATCCTAGCCCTGAATGGGTCAGAGTGTTGCTATTAGTGACTCATCTACTCACTCTTGTGTAATGCACATACAGTCCAAAGAAACCAATGTTGGTTTCTTGTTCCACAAAAAGACCTTCTCGACCAACACTGACGCTGTACAGTTAAATGAGCATCCTGATAACCCTTGACTATGACGACAAAGTGTGCAGACTTACCACTGAATAGTCTGATGCAGTTTCCAACTCTGCCCCCCCGCTGAGTCACTAGGGCCCACTTCAACACTCATCACACTGTCCTTTACACTGGCTCTTGCTGCAGACAAAATGACAGACACGCAGGCCCGAGTCGGTCAAATCCCCCCTGCAACTCAACATCTATTATTTCAATAGTAACCTGCATTCTGGCAGATATTTACAATTAGTCCCATTATTGAATGATTGACTCAGTATATTCCGTCTCGCATGCTGCATATATTATTTGGCATTGAAAATGGGCTTTTCAAATTGACATTACTTGTTCAAAGAACGAGAGAAGAAAAAAAATATTTTGTGATATTTTTCATGAGACATTGGTTCTGTGCAACGCTCATCTCTAAGCATGATCAGATTTAGCAGCTGAGCGATTATCTTGTGTTGCAGTTGACCCTTTGGATGCAGTCCATATCCTGGAAATGTTTTTATGTTTATGTTTGCTAGAAGACATAAGTGGCTATTTCCAGAACAACATGTGCATTGAACATCAAGCTAACATTACTGTTTAATATCTGTGGCAGGAGAGAACATGCTTCACCAGGGAATTCGTTTCTTGTAGTCTGCTGCCCCAGCAGGCAGGGTTTGCTAATGTATTGCAATTCCACTGGCCATGTACATGTTGTTTCATGAGAGCATTTCACAATACTCCAGGATTATAATTAGATTTTAATGCTTGTTTGAATGTCCTGCTTAACATCACGTCTCACCATTGAATATGATCTCAATTACACTTCTGCTCTTTAGCTAACAAATACCGTGCTCACTGTAACTAAAACAATCACGGCCTCATATTTAAAGTGGCTGTTTATTTAATCGGTATTTAAAGAATTATCCACAAGACCTGTTAAACCCCCAAAATCTTTTTATTCGTTATTTATCCGGCGTAACCTTTGTAAATGTAAGGCGCAGGTGTGGAATGACAGTCGTGTTTCCCCCGTGGCGTCAGACTCATACAATGCAGAATCTCCATTTAGCGGCGGCCCCGGGCCATGCCAAACGTACTTGCCCGGGTCCCTGCAGAAAACACTGTGCTACCACAAGTCAAACACCAGCAATTATTGCAGTCAATTATAGATCAACGTGAGACTCTGGACAATGTATCACGTTGGCCCACGTGCCCTGTCGACAAACAAAATCCACTCTACGCAGCACTAAAGTGGTCTGTAGACTGTCCCTTTATACCCGTGACTTTCCGTTGACCAGAGTTAAAATTAACCAGAAAGGTCTCACTATTTTTTGTGCTCCACCCCCACAGTGTTTCACTCGGTACACTTTGGCTTTGACTCCCTTCTTTTCAAAGCAAACACGTTCAACTGTCTGCTGAGATTGAGGGGTTAAAAGTATGAGAGCTGGCAGCGAGATCCCACAAGGCTTAAATACAGAGAGAGGGAAGTAATTGGAACTAGTCTGCGTAGCTACAAACAATTTTTTCTATTTCGTAGGGATTCAAATTTACGGATTGAATGGGCAGGAAAACCCAAGATCTTTCAATTACGGCTTTTATTTTCCCCCCGAATATAAATTGGAAGTGATCTCGGTGGAAATAGTTATCATTTTAATGACAGTCTCCATTCATTAAAAACTCCCATTCTTTCCTCCAACCCTCTCCCGGGGGCAGTGCCCTGAATCTCATAGCCTCTGTTCAATTACCTCAGAGTTGCCCCCCCCCCCGAACCCCCCCCCCGTGTGGCCCCTTCAACCCTGTCCTTTGTCAGACTCAGGTGCCTTGCTGGAATCAAGCAGCACTTACTGTTGTCAGAGGACTAGCTGACACTGGCCTGAGTCATGGGGAGCATATGTTGGTGATGCAGCGAGAGCAAAAAGCGACTGTGTATTCAAACATTAACTGGATGTGACAGCCGAGAGAAAGCAGTTCGGTGGGGCGGGGGGCACAGTATAGACACGGTATGGAGAATGTCATTCGGCATTGCAGCTGTGTAGGTAGTAGTCAGATAGCTGTTATGGTAGGCCCATGACTACAATTATGATGAAATTAAGGCAATTGGTTTTTCTCTTTGTGAGTCTCATTAATGTGAGTTAAACAGGCACCATCAAAGAGAATACCAGATCACATATCAAACATATTAGGCAATCTTCATTCATTTGTTTCTTTAAATCTCCTCCAAAAACGAGGCGCCAGTTAATTGCAGACACCGATTTTGTGATCCTCGTCATTAGCATTTTAAAGAAATCTTTTAAGTTATAAATTTGTAAGTAAACCCAAGCAGGAGATTTCACTCTTACCTGAGGGGTAACAAAGTAACATCTTTAAAAAAGGAAGGAAAAACATTTGATTAGGGACTAATCACGAATTTCACTGAACAACACTTTTAATATTTCACGATTCTTAGCCATATGCAAATGAGAACGGCATTAATTGTATCATACATTAGGAAGTCAAAGCACACATCACTGTTCCGGGGATCGTCTTTTTTCATTGTGCAATTAGGGCCCAAATGTTAATGAATTATGCTAATTCCCAACAATTAGCATATAATATTGAAGACAATCAACAATTAGCATATGCTGTGTCGAAGACAATCAAAAGCCCCCTGCAATCCCGTATGGACTCAACACACAACTAATGTATAAAAGCCCAATGTGTGTGTGTGTGTGAGATCAGATTACATACAAAATCAGCATTCTAATTCTCTCCCAGCCCATGCTCCTCGGCTCTGCCTCTGTTCCCACAATCCTCCTGGGTTCTGGACAACAACTCACTACACCTCGCTCTCTCACCCAGGTCAGCAAGGCTGAATAGGAGGCTAATGTAGAGAATGTTTGCTCCGGGGTCTATTGTGCTAGTTCAGGCCAGTTTAGAGCGTGTTTGCTAGGTGGCCGCCTGGGTTAGTTGAGGCGAGCGTAGCGGGTGGTTGCTCTGTGCCCGGCTTGAGTGAACATTCCAGAAAGACTCTCCTTGTATCACGTTTCTTCACTTGTTCACAATTATTACGTTCACTCTGTGCGAACAATTGGTGCTGCAGGACCCCCGGACATTGTTGGTATACCGCGACTAGGATTTGAACTCTCGGTCGCAGCGACGCAGACGTGCTGTAAGGCTGAGGTCACTTCAACACGCGGTGCTGTAATCTGTCAGAGGGCGGTTGTCGTCTTGTCAGTTCATGTCCTCAAAGAGAAGAATGCTCCAATGTGGTTAGCTTACCCGCTATCAAACACATGGTGTCTGAAATGCATTTTCTGTTGTCTGCATTTACAGTTATTACTCCTACATGTGTCATATGACAAGTTATTTACCACAGTACCTCAGAAGATATGAAACAGACTTGTTTGGAGAAGGGAAAGTCCTCAGGCCATCGGTCGCTATTGAACTAACCACGTCCAATAAGATGCAAGCGGGTGACCTGGTGAGGTAGTGACCAGGTGAGGTAATGACCAGGTGAGGCTACTCCATCCGACAACCACCCAACCCAGAATGCACTGACCCAACTCGCACCCCCCTCTGTGAGAGTCCCGGACCCCGTTCGTATGTCGTGATTGAGATTCAAACTGTGGCGTAGTGTCTTTGACCATTCACAGTTGGTCCGATTGAAAAAAGGAGATACTTGGCATCCGAATGGTTCACGGGTGCCAGTTACTGGTATGCTGTACCACTAGGTTGTTTTGAGGTGTACTACTAGGTTGTTTTGAGGTGTACCACTATGTTGTTTTGAGGTGTACCACTATGTTGTTTTGAGGTGTACCACTATGTTGTTTTGAGGTGTACCACTAGGTTGTTTTGAGGTGTACCACTATGTTGTTTTGAGGTGTACCACTAGGTTGTTTTGAGGTGTACTACTAGGTTGTTTTGAGGTGTACCACTATGTTGTTTTGAGGTGTACCACTAGGTTGTTTTGAGGTGTACCACTAGGTTGTTTTGAGGTGTACCACTTGGTTGTTTTGAGGTGTACCACTTGGTTGTTTTGAGGTGTACCACTTGGTTGTTTTGAGGTGTACTACTAGGTTGTTTTGAGGTGTACCACTATGTTGTTTTGAGGTGTACCACTTGGTTGTTTTGAGGTGTACTACTAGGTTGTTTTGAGGTGTACTACTAGGTTGTTTTGAGGTGGGACTCGAAACCTGTTGGAAAAGGCTGGCTTGCGGGTGACTGAAACTGCATTGCGGTTGAAGGCTGGAGAAGGTTGTTTGGAGTTGCTTTGCGACAAGACTAGGTTACAATCTCAAACTTGACATCGTGAAACAGGGAGGGGCGGTGGTTGAGAACAAAAAATTAAATTAAGAATTACTGTTAAGAATTCCAGTTTGGGTTTGATTGCATCAGTTGGAGGTTCTGTGTTCAACAGAGGATTTGTCAGAGATTATCAGTACCACTACTGTGGCACAATAAGGGAATATACTCACTCAGAAGTTCACCATGCCAACCTCCTTCTGATTGGCTGTATCACGGGCTGGCATGAGAACAGCTCTGCAAGTCACCACAAAGCTCTACAGTGGGCGAATACAATGGCCCAGTAAATCACTGGGTCCGTGCTCACACTGACCCAGGACATCTGTGGTGGTGCCTGTCGAGGCCTGGGATAAGAATCGAGGACCCCACAAACCCCAGCCTGTCACTGTTTATCCATTTACTGTCAGACAGTGTCATGGCATACTGGCTCAGCAAGGTAGTCCAGCAGCCAGAAGCTTTGGGCGGTAAAGTGAATGTTTACTTGTTCTTTTCACTGAGCCGGCCAAATGAAAAACCTTAAAGTTCGGTCGCGGAACAAGACAGTGTACCCAGGCTGCGGTAAATAACATTTTCTTAGCTTGGTTATCTGGTGAAACAACAGTAAAGAAATAAAAAGGCATACAGTTTCTCTTTGCAAGTCATTATTACACTGCTGAACACTTAAACTACACACACACACACACACACACACACAGCCGCTACCACCTATCTTTTAACAATTAAAAACTTTATTTAATCTGATATTTCTGTGGTTTTTGTTTCATTGTCTTGAGGGAAACAAGGATTAAGCATTTAATTGAATGGTCCACCCCTTATGTATTGTGCTCACTCGAAACTACAACTTGAAAGTTTGAAAGTAGAAAAGTAAACATCATAGTTAGGTGTTTTCCACCAGTCTCTGTCATGCATAACAAGTGGTCAAGGAGATTCTCTGCACTCTCAAACTGCCAGCAATCCAGCACCCTCTGACAGGTGTGTCCAGGTGCCCAGGTTGGTGCCCAATTCCATGGCCCCGTGTCGGGGCTGGCTGTCCCAGTGCGTTGATCGTGGGCCGGCAGGAAGGGTGTGGAGGACGCGGAGCCCAGCACCAGGGCCTGGGTCGTCCATTTGGAACTCATTAACGCGCTCCGACGGAGGCGAGGCCCTGGTTCCTGGACCCCCCCGGGGGCCGCGCACTGTCTAAGCTCATTTACAGAGTGTCCTTTCCCACTGACAGCTCTCTAATTCGCATTTGAATTTAGGTCACATTGATCTGGGCCTCAGTCCAAAGACAACTCCCACTGGATCCACCGCTCCGAGGCAGCAATGCTTATCCATCCTCCCTGCGTATTGGTCAAGCAGGAGAGGAAGGTTTTTTTTCTTTTGCAGAGAGACAGCCTGCTTCGCCACGGGTGTGATTGTCTTATGGTTGAGGGTGGTTCGGCACACCGTGGACACAGGACGCCTGGCACTGGCGTTTCGGAGGGTTCTGGTGTCGGAAGGCCCAGGTGAGGCGTTACGACCGGGGTCAATGGGGGCAAGGAATAGTCCAACCGTTCCTCGTGTTTAAACTGACACAGACTTGTTCAAATGATGTGTTAATCTTCTTCACTCTTGTCCTGCGACGACTGCCTCAGAAAAACAAGAGGCCAGTAGGGAGGATGACACGCTTAAGCCTTTTTGACGTCAAGCATCCTTCGATTGCATGGAATTTCGTAATCCCTGCATGTTTCTCAGTTGCCCCCACCCCATTAGCCACCGAGCACACGTCAATTACATACACAGGAAAATCAAGTGTTATCAGCATAACTTGGTCTCTGGCTGGCCTCATACTGTATGTTTCCGAAGCACTCAGTGTGCTAGAAAATATTTACATCATCTGTTATTGACCCAACAAATGTTCCATTAGATTACCAGCAACTGCTTTGAGTCTGAGTGGCATTGGAATAGAAAACAATTGTCTCCAATAAGTAGCTCTTGAGAGAAAATAAACTGCCATGGTATCTTACCGCTGTCATTTAAAGGCCACTTAAGATGTGCAGAAACGACAGAAAACGTTAGGTTTTCTTTCAACCTACTAAGCTTCCCTTATTAATATCCTCAACAGATTGCGCGGCAGAATTAATGCATTTTTCAGAGGCTTCGAATCTGCCAGCGTTCTTGCCTCACGTCTCTCAAGAACACAATTACTCAAAATATTTTAAATAAATAAATTAAAGGTGTCCCGTAGCCCAGCTCGAGCAGCTGCATCATTACAAGTGCTCCCGGGAGACCAAATTAAGCCACAGAAGAATGTATATCTAATATACAACCCCACTAATGATACGCGTTAAAAGAGCCAATATGTAGGCACAGCTTAAAAATTACACGGGTCATTACAACAAATTGAGACCGAGATTTATCTGCTGCCAACAAAGCACATCATTTGTTTTACCTGGTAATCATAGAGCCGGTATAATTAAATGTGAAAACAACAGAAAAGTGCGAGTATTATTTATGTTGCCGCCATGGGGGTAAGCCACGAGAGCACTGCGATAGTGTTGGCCCGCTGTGTTCTTCCTGGCGGAGACAGAGGAACTATGGGGTTTCTGACGTGGTTTCCTACACAGGACCTTGTGTAAGACAACATCTATTTTCACCGACCTTCCCTGTTGTTCCGTCCTGGCTCCCTGAAAGTGGCAGAAGTTATACGGAGAAGTCCGGATAAGTTAAAGCCTCAACTGCGTCGAAGTAATGTGAAAATAATTCCTGCACCGCTACCAAATCCATCGAATGGCAAACATCTGCATTTTAATAGATTTTTTTCTTCCACCCCGTGTCTTTCAAGATCATTAACTTTATTGGATTGGGCATTCCTGTTGCAGAAACAATTCAGCATAATCATTTGCAATGCAACTCCCCCGTGCTGATGCAAATTCCTCCTTCTTTGCTTCCCGGCCTAGCAATTACTAAAGGACCACAGATGCAGACCTCCATCGGCATAAAGTAGATGCTGCAAATAATGTGATTACTCAGTCATTACATATTGCGGCGCATTCATTACGGGCAAGACCGAAATCTGGGCATTGTTGACAATGCCTTGGCAATGCCCAGGATGTCATAAGATGTCAAGTAATGCCCATAATTTCATCTCGACAGTCCAAGACGCCACCAAGTCACCGAGGAGTTTAGACCGAATGTCATTAATTTATTATGCGCGCCGAATGCTAATGTGCACACTTGAAAATGTTTCTTGAGACAAATAGCGGGACGGTGCGGCGCCTGCTGCATCCGGGCTGTACAGGTGGCGCGGGCAGAGATCTGTGGGCTCTGGGCTAATAGGTTATAATCACAACACATTTTGAAAATGGCCCACCTGCTGTCTCTGTAGCGCCGTCTCTCTAGATGATATTTGATCATTTGGAGACGTCTTTAAATCTCCTAGTTTCGCGTTTCATGAATATTTTGCAGTAAATGACCCTAACGCGTGGGCTAAGAAGACGTAGTAATGCAAATTGCGTCGTTGATGTCTTATTGCATCACCTAGGGAACAAAAGAGCCTTTGCTTATTGGGTGTCAGAAACTCAGTGAAGTACCAGCTGATCATCTGGCCTGATTTCTCTTTTGATACATTCAAGTTCCCTCCTTATGGAGCTGTACATTAATTAAATAGTTGTAATTTTGAAATGTTCTACTTGCAATGTGTTTACTGTGGTAATACTGTAACTGTAAAAAATCTTTTCTGGTAAATATCTATCAGATCATTTTAACACAGACAATCTGTATATTCAAATGGGAACATGCAATAAATTAAGGACCAGTTTAATTTAGCAATTTGGTGCAATATGTTAATGTCGGAAGAAAGGGGATTCACCCCTAAATGTATTCAATGAAATGAAATGAAATAACATATATTTGAAAGTTAAATTTTTAACACACATTATTATTTCAATCCCGGTAATTGAAACTGCAACACAGGCAACCTACATTAAATTAGATTGTGGCGAAATTGCACCTTTCCTTTGCCAAGGCTGACTGAGTCCTTGCATCAAATGAATTTAATTATTGCTGTAGCCCATATATTATTAATCATCTATATTGATTTCTGAACTCCCAGACTGCTTGTGGATATGCAAATTCCTCCACAGCAATATCAGGATAGGTTCATTTGCATGGGAGCCCATTATTATTTTATAAGTACATTTTAATGTGGACTCAATTAAAACTCAGCGAGTGGAACAGCTAAATTGGCCCAAGGTAGGTCCTTCTATGATTCATGTGCAGAGCTCGTATATATCAATTAGTAAAGATCAAACTTTGGCTCATCTGTGGGCGAAGAAAATGTTGGAATTCAATCAGAATGACTTTGTCTACTTCCAATGAATAGCGAATCTTTGGTGATTTTTTTTTTGGAATCCATCCAGGTTGCAATCATAATGTCTGCCAAATGAAGTTATTACCAGTTAAATACAATATTTTACTCCCAATAACACTGTGAAATTAGGGCTGTTGAATATTTTAGCAAACATATATAACCTTACTAAATATGACGATATTAGTATCACCATGACCCTGGACGTCTCAGGTGGTAGAGTGTAATGCTTACATCAGGGTTGTTGGTTTGAGTCCCACTGTGACCCACTAAGAAAAACAATAAAAAACAATCATACTTTTATTATGCCATTTTGCTCTGCAAAAGAGTAAAGGACTAACATTTCTGTATTTTCAAGAAGTACTTGATAGGGGTCCAACAAGTGTTCGACATCGGAGACATACGGTAAACCATTCCCTGTAGCAAGACTGTTGAGGCTTGGCAAGAATTTGACTTTTTCAAAAAGCTGTTATACTAACCCTATCTGACGCTTTGGAAAAGCAGCATAAGGACAGACACATCAGAACACGGCTCCAATATGCCACAGTCACACAGTCACACCTTCTGGGAATCAGTCGCTGAAGACTTTGATCTTCATCCGGGTGGCCCATCTTGTGAATAAAGCCTTATCTTTATCTGTTCGTCTGCTCCCCCTCACTTTCTGTAAGTCTGTTTTTTATTCCTCTGAGGACGCGGAGTTACACGAGTGCAGTTTTTGATGGAGGGAGCTGGGTGTGGAACCATCAAAGGAGAAAGAGGCCTAGCTGTGCACCGTCAGTGATCACCACAGCTCGCCCGAAGGAGCCTGTGGCACTGCTCTGCGACTATGACAAGGTCACCCTTTCCTTAGTGGGAGATACTTCCTCCCCAAGGACCGGACCAGCAACTCTCATTGGATCTAAACACAGGAAGTTGCAATGAAACAAAGGACGGGATGTAGTGTTCACCTGAACTGGTGGTGATATCGTTAATGTAATTGTTCCGTCTAAAAATGTGTGACGGCAAAATGATGCGCGCATGTAATTTGTTTATTTGATTCACACGTTTACTCTCATTGTGGGTTGGCACAAAGTGTGTTGCAAACTCGATACTTGATATGGTGTGGGTGTCTTGACTAGAACAAATCCACAGCACGCTGTGGGACATTTGCAATACATTTCAGTTCCAGCAAAATGGGCCTTTCCCGCATTTAAAAATAAAACAGACTTCCTTAAATCCGAGATTTCTGAGGCTGAAACTGGGTAAATAAAGGAGAAATAAAAAAACGAATATAGTTTATGATCTACTTCCACAATAAACGGACGACTCAATCCAGGAAGTTCTAAGTCGTGACTTCCTGGTTGCGGCAATGTAACTGTTGGGCAGGGATTCAGTCGTTCGAATGACATGAAGGGATCCAGCTTTGTCCCCCTGAATTCACTGTTCTTGTAAACACTTCTTCGAGAGGTTGTTGGGACACTGGTTCCTAATTCAAAAGTGCTGGTGTAATCATTAATGTCTACGACCCCGATAACAGGCTATGTAGCTCCATATACATTGATTGGTTCACTGATGCACCTGCAGTGTAGTGATCAGAAACACACGTTGCCTCTGGGAAATTCCACGACGCTGAAAACGCCGCTGTCCCCGTCTTTCCTCCTGGGACCAGGAGCAGACAACAGGGAATTCCACTGCTGCCATTGTTCCCACATTATTCGAAAATTGGATTGGTCGAACCGAGCCAAGAGAATCCAGAGGCTCTGACCCGGCGTCGCCAGTATCCAGTAACAGAAGGCCGGAAAGGTTTAGAATTCCTTTGGTATGATGGCTTGGTGATTTACTGATGCTTCAAAAACATTACTTATATGACCAGATGATATGCTGGGGCAATATATTCCGGGGTCAAATATTCAGTATGAGATGGAAAACAATTGACATCTTGGATGTCGTCTGACAGGGAAGTAGATGAAGTTACGAGGTATGACTTATGGATGGTTGGATGTATAGAGAGGTATTAAAGTAAGAGGTTGGAATGCCCTACTCTGTGACCGTGGATTTTGGAGGCTTGTGAAGATGAACATTCTAATGTATTCCAGATGGGGAAACAACTCTGGGACTGGGATGGCCACATCCATCCTCTCCACTTGCTTTAGAGACCTTGTACGACTTGATTTTGGCAACTGCTAATATTTGTCCCTACTGAGTCATTGCGTAGCTCTTGTGAGAACAAAGCTAAAAAAGTGGAACAAAGCAGATTGACACTACAGGTATACTATATTTTAAGAGGTGGAAGATCAGCTTAAAGTATTAATTTTCCTTTCTAGGGAGCACGAGGAGATCAGAAGATAAATCTTAGGTGTCATGTCATTTTTTATAGTGATGTTAGGCTGTATGATATCTGAACAACAGACCAAAGGCTAAGCGTGATGTTGAATTACAAGGTAGACTACACTGGCGTCCTGGCACAATGTTGTACTGATGCGCCATTTGCGTTCAGCACCTCCATCCAACTTCTGGAAACCTCTGCATCCTGAACCTCAAAAGTGTATGGGTGGGATCGCGACAATGTTCTGAGGGGATTTTTTTTTGCAGATTCACATGAAATGGGAGGATTTGGAGCGCATCACGTGCTGACAAGCACAGCCCAGCCTCATTGCATTGCCATTTCCCACCACACACATAGACCTGTCCAAACGTGCAAATCAGGAAATCCAATCATCATGATGAAGACGAAGAAAAAAACTCAATTTGGACTCAAGGACCGCAGAAGGTACTCTTTCCCTCGCTTGGGGTGGAAGGTGGGGTCTTAAACCAATGGTCCATCTTGCCTGGACCATCAGATTATATTTGGTGCTGAGGTAGAAGTTTACGGTTTAATTTGACATGGCAAGAGCTCTGAAGGGAGTGTGCAATTTTCACAAGCCAAATGGTAATCCCAGAACTCGGCCAAGAAAACGACTGCCTCTGTTCTTGGAACTTCACGCTCAAGTTTCACAGGAGGGTTGAACTCTGGGGACCAACCCTGGCACACATGCACAGGTTTGGAAGTCCGCACTCATGGAAGAACAATAAGGAAAAGCCCATACATTCTCCAGGATTTTTTTTGTATATTTTTTTCAATATGTAAACTTTAAGTATTCGTGAAATGAGCACTAAAGCCTCTTTAACAGTGTTTTCACAGCTGGCTGGAACTCTCCCGCTGCTCGGCAGCAAAAGCCCTTCCTGAACGAACATTAACATGGGAAGCCAGTAACATCATACTTGGCAGCCCTGCCTCGACACTAAACACCTAGTGAACCCAGCACATATCCCGGGCCTACAGGAAAAGAAATCTGCAACCCATTCAGTCCTGCACATTTGCTGGTAGCCCCTGACATTTAACTGGTGACATATGGATATTTAATCATAGACGCCCTCCATCCCTTTTGCCTCTGTTCTTCCCCACCAACCGCATCCTCTTGTCTATGCTTCTCTCTGTCCCTCTGTCTCCCTCTCTCCCTCTCTCTCTCTTCCTTTCGCTTCCTTGCCTCTTCCCACTCTCCCTTTCTTTTTTACGTTCTACTGCTGGCTCTCTCCCAACTCTCTCTCCTTGTCTCTCTTCATCTCACTCCCACTCCTGGATGTTGTCCCTCTCTCCCTCTCTCCATCTGTTCTTCCTTCCCTCTCTCTCTCACCCTCTCCATCACTTCTCTCTCTCGCTTTCTCTCCCACCCACTACCTCACTCCTCTCTCCCCCTTTTTATCCCACCCTCTCCCTCACTGCTCTCTCTCCCTCACTCCCCCGTACTCACTCTCAACAGTTCATTTCCTGGCAGGGAGGTGCAACATCCAAATCTAGGACATGTGCTGCTGAGCAGGGTTTCCTGCTTCTGGATTGATGGGTTTGACTGTTAACAGTCGTGTAAAACACTGCAAAGTCCCCAGGCAACCAGAGCTGTCCCTGGGAGCTTTCAGACTAGACTACTCCCAATTCTCATGTCAGGAGGATGATCTGGAGGACAACCTGTCTACCGCTCTTCCCGTCAGTCACTCCACAACGTGCGATGCGTGGTTGATGACGGTACTAGATGCAGTTAAGAATGTCTGCATAATGACGGACATAAATGTGAATGTCGACGTGAATGTCAATCACTTAAAAATAGTCTGCTGCAATCACTATTATCCATTCTGGATGTGCATATTGAAACGCTTATTTGTTCTGTCCTGAACCACTCACAACAGTTTATGTCATAACCTTTATCGAAGGGATCATTTGGGGAAGTATGTTAATTGACTAAATGAGGCTAGTGTCCTAAGTCTGATCTGACTTAGGTTATACATCAACCGGGTGAATGCCCTTTTCTTTATTTTACCAGGACAGGCCTCTGACTGGCTCACACTGCAATGGCTAAGAGCTGCCGACTGATATCCTGTTATGGTGCGTTAACCTGACCAACTGTTACTGTCCTTGGCCAAAATGTCTACGATGAACTGTGACACTTCAATCTGAGGGGAATCTCTCGAGTTTTCCCATCTCCTTTTCATTTTGGACTCTGCGATGTGTCTGTCAGTGTGAGTCATTTATCCACCCCCTCCTCTCAACCCCTCCTCCCGCGTCCACCACCTTCCTCCCGCCCACCTCCCCCGCTCCCCCTTGGTGTCCCCCTGCGCCCTGGCCGGCCTCTCTGACACTGTAAACCGCTCCATATGGTTGAGAGTGATTATACCTGTCTCGCCCAATATCTACCTGTGTCCTTCTCCTCAGAGCATGGCCGTTAAACGTAACCCCGTTCCCGTTCACACAGCCAAGAAAAACAACCGCCGTGGGCATTTCAGATTAGTACTCATTGTGCTCGAAAATGCTGATGGGCCTGTTTCCGCCCGGGCTACATGCTGGCTGAAGGGATGGTGGGCTAATCTGTGATTAATAAAAACAAAGAAAAAAGGGACACAACGCACAGGATCTGGTGCTGCTTGTTGGTTCAGGCGTTCCGCCGAGAGCAGCGCCGTCAAGTTGAGTAAGAGGTCCGAAAGGGTCCCGGTGGTGCCGACGCAAGTGTGTGTGAGATCGCAGTGCATGCTCCGTTTGCGACTAGAGAGAAGGGAGATGAAAGGGATACTCAACCCGCCATGTCGTCCCACTGGGTCTGTTTCCCTGTTGGCGAATGGACTGTGGGGACACATAGATAAGGACGTGAAAGGACCTTTGGAAAAGCTGATCAGTGTACAGTACAGTGTGAGGCGGTGACAGGCTTGAGGAAAGCATAAACTGAATGTTGGAATGTGCGTGTGCTTCTCCCATTTGGACCACACTACATATTATTCTGGTTGCGTGCGAGCGTGCGTGCGTACGTGCGTGCGTTCGTGTTGTCCGGGCGCCAGCTTGGGACAGGTACACTGGAGGAACAGACCAGAGACAGCTGCAGTCCCATGGGCAGATGAAGTCTGAGCCGTTGCCACTGAGGGTTCGGTAGCTTGGCAAACCTCCGCCACCGGGTCCTGGTAACAACCCAGGGAGAAAGTAGAGCCTGCAGAGTGCCAAGAGGCACCCCCCCCATGCAAACACACCCACACCCAACCGCTCCCACAGGGCTCCTGCCTCATTCTGGTGACTGCAGCAATATAACCCTGGATCTGTCGTTGTCAACTGACGTCGGCCAATTAAAATGAAACATGAATAGTTTGGATGGGCCGAGAAACTAAGGGGTGGGGTGGGTGGGGGTGGTGTTCCAGGCCTAGACTTTGGGCCTGGTTCAGAGAGATATCCATAAGGTTTAGATCTGAGGAAAGCATATCAGGGGAAAGTTGCGATGATGGATTCTGACGGAGGAAAGGCAGGCATTCATGCGACGGACTGGAGAAGATCATAAATGACTTCTAATTTGAGAGGCGGTAAATTGAAAACATAACGTTTCTTTTTTCCAGATTTGCCTAATTGTTGTCGTCTGCAGCTGTCAGTGAAACGGCGGCGGTCGGTTAAACCCGTGATGACTGGGCGGCGACGGCCTGGGGTGGGCTTTACGCCAGGTTTCGGCAGAAGCAGGGCCGCGGCCCGGTATCCACAGAGGGTGCGACAGCGGGAGACGTTTTAAAGTGCAGGCAGTGGGGTTCGGTTCAAGGCATTTGAGTGAGGGAATTGTGTCTTGCACTTGTGAACTCTAGTTTTGTGAACTCCACATGGATAGCGCTTCGAGGCCTGAATCCCTCAAATACTGACTCATCTGTTGTCAACAGAAGGAACAAGGCCTTTGCAGATTTAGACTATGTCTGCAATGTCAGTTAAATCTTATTTCCACCTAAACTTGCTTTTATTTAGTCAACTATGCTGTAAATATTTATTATAACATCACTGAATGGTTTCAGACGAAGACTCAGGAGATCCCCTGAAAACATCCAGGGGGCGTGGACGCAGTCTCCTTCCGGACTTGTCTTCAATATTCATTTTTGTTTGCTGAGTAAATACGAAGTTGGATTCACCACAGCTGGCCGGGTCGAAGTACTGCCTGTGTCAAATTGGATGAAAAAATATGCGACAAAGATGCTGTATATCTTTTTCCAGGTGGCAGAAGAAGCTGTGGAAGTCTCCGAGGCCCCTTGCTAACTTTTACAGATGAGCAAAAATGACCACACTCTCAAGCTGTCCCCGCCTGGAACGGCGGTCGCGCCGCCCACGATGGCGCAGCTCTTCGGAGAGCGATGACGTGGGCTCGACTCAAGGGGGAAAGCAGCCTGGTCGGCCCGGCGCAGCAGAAAGGCCGCAGAGGTCATCATGGGTCTCGACCACCCGGGCCACAGGACGTTCATGCTGGTACCGTCCAGGGTGTCATAACCGGGACTGAAAATAAAAGCGTTTACCCTGAGATCATTGCAGTTGTAAACTGCCTACTTGAATCATATTTGCTTCACAATACATACATTATAACTACAATCCAGAAAGATCTTATATGAAGTTAATACATCTTCATTGTGTTAGAACTACGATTATCTTTCAACAGAATTGCTACAGGAGCAAAAAAACATGCAGTCAATAGTATAATCAAATTGTTTGAAAACAAGCCAGTCAACTGAGGTGAAGCCTGTGAACGCTGCATCGTTAGAAGATGGAGAGGGTCAGATCATGGCTTGAGTGGAGGGAGGTGGTCAGCGGATGGTAGATGATGGAGTCTGCTGATGAGTCCGTATTAATCAAACCTGGGACACAGCCTGATCTTATAGCCGCTGGACTTCTCTTCTGTGTGGAACCACTTGGGTGATGCCTCAGCAGCTCTGGGCGCCAGACAACTTGCCACACAGAGTGCGGATTAGTAGCCAGTTGTCCACACTGCGATTCTTCTTCCTCAGCACTGCTGTATTCCTCTATCTCCTATTCCTCTCACGCTTCATGCAACTCCTCAAATAATGTTCTCCAAAGATCAGGAACTGGCAGCCAATAAAATAAAAAACCAGGTAGTATGTCCAGATGAAATTTCTGGAACAAAAATATAAGATAGCTATAACTAGCTATACACAGTCAAGCCAAATTGTGGGAACCTGTCCTTCAATCTGAAAATCAGTGGCTCAAAAATGCCAGAACTGCTTTTAAACTCAGTGGCATCAGAAACAAAATAGTTCATTATAAATACACATTCAAAACTAAAAATTCAAAATGAGCAAATTATGTATGAATATATGGGGGGGGGGGGGGCTCTGTTGTTAGGCTGTTACTAAGGAA